>VDFB02081422.1:0-102461 GCA_007258455.2 Sequoia sempervirens
GGAAAATTTCAAAATTCTTTGAAGCAATGCGTAAAACACATCACTTCAAAGAGGGGCAAAATGTATACACCTAAAAATGGTAACATCACATAGTCTGGTAATTAATTAAATATTTTTAATATTTAATTAAATCTTTGAATTCAATCTATGTATAAATAAATTTAAATAATTTATTTATATTTGTTCATTCTTTCACTTTTCTTATCCATTTCTTAATTAATTAAATAAACATTATGATTTATTTATATTAATTATCATTTAATCTCGGCTTGAATATTTTATTCAAATAAAGATTAAGTATTATTTTCCTCTAAATTCCATTCACAATTAAATATTCCCAATATTTAATTAATTCTTCTAAATTCCATTTACAATTAAATATTCCCAATATTTAATTAAATTTTTCTAAAGTTTATGCACAATTAAATATTCTAAATATTTAATTGAGTCTTCTATAGTTCTAAAATTAAATATTTCAAAAATATTTAATTTCCTCAAAACTCACATGAAATTAAATAAATTTATTTATTTAATTAATTAATTGGGATTATCTTCAACAACCGTGAAACAAACTTCCAAAACAAAAAAATTAATTTCTCTATTCCTGTGCAAGCTTGTTCCCGTGGGTTGAAGACAAGCTTCCATTCTTCTCTCCAACCTCCCTTTATTCTCCATCTTCCTCTCAAACTCTCCATCTCTCACCATTCAAATCTACTAGACAATCTCATAGTCATTGATCTTTGCCAGCCTAGCTCTTTCCTGCAAAAAGCTATAAAAAGGACTGTCGGGTCTTTGAAATGGGAGAGAAGCTTTCATACAGGAAAACTATAGCCAATTTGCAATAGCATAGCCTTCTAGTATTCATAGCATTCTAGCATCATAGCATAGTATAGAACCATTCCATATCATGGCTTATTCACCTCATATCATAGCATCCACAATCCACAGCCCCTGTGCATATCTGTATGAGCATTTCACAATTTCACTCCATTAGCATATAGGATAGAAGTACTTTCTTTATTGCATACTCGTTCTACAGGTTGCCATTCAGAGAAGCCTTGCTTACATAGTCTAAGAGCAGTAGCTTCAAACAAATCCCTGGAGATAAAGAAAAATGGAACGGCTCTGAAGAAGCTCTGTTTGTTTCTTTTGTTTATTTAGTTTAAAGTTTTATTTTGTGTGTTTTTATTGTTTTACTTTGATACTAACATGTTTATCACACACCAACAATTCATTTTGAACAATGTTGTTTGCTTCAAAATGAAATTCTAGTTTTCTTTCCTAACTGACATTCCTTGCATATGGAATTATTTGTTTTCACTAACTTAGGTAGATCTCTCATAGCCTTAGTAGAAATTATCTTGACAATATTATCAAAGTTAATATGACACATTCTCCTATGCCATAACTAACTTTCATTAACTTGAGAAATCAAACAAATTTTACTAGTTGAACTTAAGTGAAAGATATTACCTTTTGTTTTCATACCTAATGCAATTACATTTCCAGAACTTAGTATTCTTCACTTTCCATCCTTGAACTGAAGATTGTATCCCTTATCAACCATCTGACCAACACTTAAAATATTATGCTTCAAGCCTTCCACATTCATGACATCATCAGTTTTATGCTTACCATCAAGAGAAATGCATCCTTTGCCACAAATCACACCAGTTGTATTATCACCAAATCTCACAACACCACCATCATACTTTTCCAAGCTCACAAACTTACTTTTATCTCCTATCATATGATGTGAACATCCACTGTCAATCACCCATTCATATTTCTCTTCAACTCAAGCAGCTAAGGCTTTCTCCGGATTTGTACAACTAGCAAATTCAGTAGATACAGGATTGTTTTCCTTGATAGCAATAAATACCCATTCATCATCACTTCTATTTCCTTTATCAGATTCATCATCTGTCACACCTTCATTAGTAGCATAGTAACACTTCTTTTGAAATCTAGGCTTGTTATGTCTTGGCTTAGGAGTTCTTTCCCAACACCTTGATGTAAAATGACCTATCTTATTGCAGGAAAAACATTTAAGAGGAAATTTTCCTTCATACTTACCTTTTCCTCTCAGTACTCTTTTGACAATAAGTGCTTCCAGCTCTTCTAGCTCTCTTTCTTCTTCTTCAATCTGTCTAATTTCATCCTCATACTTGAATGTCTTTCTAGATGAACTCTAACCTAGATTATATCTTTGTCTATCTCTTCTAGAAGTAGTAACCTTAAATGCAGATTCAACCTTAGGAAGGGCATCACCAAATTCACTCAACTCAAAAGCAGTAAGCTTACCAATGAACATGTCTCTAGTTACATTTGTTACTTTGTAAGAATTAGGAAAGGATCTAAGTAGTTTAGCAACAATCTCTAATTTGTCTATCTGTCCACTAGCACATATGATACCACACACAAGTTCATTCACTCTTTGCATAAAAAAGTAATGTTCTCATCATCACCCATTCTCAACTTTTCATATTTTCCTTTTAGACTTTGCAACTTAGCAATCTTCACATTAGTATCACCTTCATACAAGGTGTCCAACTTTTTATAGATTTCATAAGCAGTCTTCAAATCTATAACATTTTTCATCTCAGAATCAGTTAAGGCACTCAAAATTTCTTTTTTAGCCCTGATATTATACTCAATATCTCTAATCTCAGCAGTAGTAGTAGGACCATTATGAGGAATAACATACCTATTACATGTAATTTTCTAGAGAGTTTCACCAATGCATCTCAAATGACACTCTATTCGAGTCTTCCTCAGAATAATTTGTTCCATCAAATCTTAGACTATCCTTCTTGTAAGTCACCATCCCGGATTACCTCAAGCTATTAAACTTCTTCCAAGGAACCTGCTCTGATACCAATTGTTGGCAACACAAGGGCATACAACTAAGAGGGGGGGTGAATCAGTTGTCATAGAATTTAAAACTTATTCAACTTGTTAACATTATTCTCTTATCTGGTTATTAACCATGAAAGCATAAATCATCAACACATTAGAAACACACATAACACCAAGATTTTTTACATGGAAACCTTGTTAGGGGAAAAACCACAGTGGAGGTCAGTCCACAAGATTATACCCTGTTAAAAGTATAAGAAATGAAAATATGGGGAATGCACTTGAATTAAGGCACACTACCTAGAACTCATTACTCAATTACAATAGGGCTAACTGCCCAAAGGAAGACATGCTGTCTTATAGAAAGAATCAGATTACATCCGTAGGGATTTGAACTGATAGAATAGCATCTACTAAAGCTTGATCATAGTTCTAGTTAAGCGCATGAACACTTCTTTACTCTTCTTCACTCTTCTTCACACTCTACTCTTCCTTTGAATGATTTAGATCAATATTCACACATATACACATAGAAGCACACCTCAATTCTAATAAGCAATCACTCTTATATATCTGCAACAAGAAATTTTATCCCTACATGTCAGCTTCAACAAAATAATAAAATGAATATAAACTGTCGGCCCAAAATACGAAATATTATTAATACGAATAAACCAAGGTCGGACACAACTTATTGTAGACTCAAATCAACATCTCCAACATGAAAACACTTCAATTAATTACTCCTCAAAAATCCACAACACGCTACAACCACCATGTCAACCAAGAACAAGAAAAACATGAACACACAATTGAAAATTTCCAACCACGAGCACAACGATCATTACGAACATGCAACAAAGATAGAGCATGATCTAGAAACATCCAAAAACATCATGAATCACTAGAGAAGCATCTGTAACAACTGAACTAACTGAAATCACATCATCTTCAATCAAGAACACAAACTGAAGCAATTTTTTTTTGTCAAAATATAAATCTTCATAGCTTGATCAAATCTTCGCACAGATCTCTGAAACTTGACGTGGACAGTCAACAAAAAACCCTTTATTCCACAACCTTTGATCATCAACTTAAAAAACTTTCTGACATACTGAACTTCATTTCACCACTGAAAACTTGCAACTCATCTCATTGCAATTTTCTCATTATCCTTGACATATACAGCTTCTAATGAATTAATGCTAATAGTGTTGACATCAATGACAACCAAATATTAGCAACACAACCACAATATCCAACATGTAGAACCACTTGATCTCAGTCTAGTGATCCTCAAGTGACTTTAGTTGAGCTTAGTGGTCAAACATCGTCTAGACCTCAAATTTTTTGGAAGTTTAAGTGCAAGTCCAAAGATTCCAATTTTTGTTATACCACCACCTCCTATAGTGATGGAATTCTTTAATATGGAGTCACCGATTCAATTTTCCATATACAATGATTTACCAAAAAATCCTAACAAGTTGTGTCCTAAATATTATTTTCACAAAGATATTGAAGAACATATCAGTATATTCAAAGATACATGCTTTAGAGAAATAATTCAACATGAAGATGTTGTGTGTAGGTTGTTCCCATATACTTTGAGTGATGAAGTTTATCAGTGGTATATCAACCTGCCCCGCAATTCTATCAGATCATGGCAAGACATGGAAACTCAACTTTTAGCCAAGTTTAGAACATCGACCGATCTTTCTTTTTAATATCATCAATTCACTCAAATCAAGAGGTTCAAGGGTAAACCTATAACCACTTTTAATGATAGATTTCAAAAGGCTTATTCTAGGTTACAAGCACCTTATGTAGTGGATAATTTGTCTGCTATCACATTTTATTATACAACAGTAGATCCCTTGACTGCTATGTTTGTGAAGCAAAGAGTAAATCCTCCCGCTACTTTACCAGAAGCCTATGTTGAATCTGTAAGTGTAAATTTAGAAATGAAACATCTTGGAAATGGATTATCCATGAATGGCAGAAATAGATTGAATATTTAACCTACCCTGAATGCAAATAGAGTCCCTATAGGTCATCCTATGGCTCCTAATGTTTATCCTATAGTGGTCCAAAATGGGACATTTCCTCAAAATACTTTCTTTCAACCAAGAAATAGTCAATATTTAGTCCCTCACCCTAGTCTAGCTATTACAGAGCTGCATCCTAGTGGGAATTATTTTTTCTCACAAACTCAAGAAAATGAAAATGTCAAAATTTTTGTGGAAAAGGAAGACATGGAAGAAGTTACCGCTCAACTCAAAAGATTAACCACAGAGATTACACAATAAAGGAATCACAATTTCTATGTTTAGAATAATAAGTAAAACTCCCAAAATCGAATGTATAGTGCTCCTAGGCCACCTAGACCTTGGAATACACGCCCTAATAATGGGGGAGTATCAAAACCTTTAGATAGTCTTGATTCAACTAATGAAAAGTCTACATCAAAAGTGAACTTAGATGACCTCGTGATCAATAGTTGGTGTAGATATCATAACACAAATGCTCATGTTGAAGTAGATTGTTCACAATTCAAAATTGCTTCAGACATTTTCCTTGCTACGACACATGACAATGAACATTGTGATTCTCATCCTCCTAAAGGAAATGAATTAGTCTTGGTAGGATATGACTTTGTTCTAGTCTTGGAAAGTTATGAACATTTCAAATCACCTACCGTTATTACGAGTCATGCTCATGAATATGAAAGTGATAATTTGACTATGATGTTGGAAACATATACTTTTCCTTATTAGGACAAAAAGTGAGCCTCAAGAAGAAATAGATGAGATACATGCCTTCCAACAGTATAAGAAGGGACATAATTACAACACAAGGAATAACGTTAATAGTGGAGGTAGATTCAATGTCCCTTTAACTAAATCCATCCTACCTAATAACTTTAACACTCCACCTAATGACAAATAAAGTAATAATCCTAGGTTACCCAAGGTAACCTCTCACTACAACTCATCAAATGCTTCAAAAGGTGAAAAGATAAACTCCGCTAATAAAAAAATTGACTAATTATTTAGCGGGAGAAATTAAGAAGGTAAAAATTATCCTTTCTCTATCAGAATTGCTTAAGACATCTATGATCAAGAAAGCTTTCTTAAACACTTTAGAAGATTTTCCTAAAGAAAGCAAATTCAAAGACATTCAAGTGAAAGATAATCAGGCTAAATCAAAACATAAGAACATTGTCCCCATAGCAGATGCACAAGTATCGTTTTATAAAGGAAAATTAGAGTCCCCACTATTTTTGCTCACTTTGAGAATATTCGGTAAGAATCTTCATAACTGCTTAGTAGAATCTGGAGCGTCTACTAACGTGATGTTGCTACCATTTTTTAGACATTAGGGTTAACCCCTAGAAGTTCTTTAAAGAAAGTCACTCAACTTGATAAGACAAAAGTAAACGTAGTAGGAGAGTTGACTAACATTCACATGTAATTGGCTTCTGACCCCAAAATCCAATATTATATTGTCATTCAAGTCATAGAGATACATGATACTTATGGTATGATTCTAAGTAGAGACTGATCTAAAACAATGAAGGGATACATGGCTACCAATTTCTCACACATGTGGTTACCATGGAAAGGAGTTCCTAATCAAATTCAGATTGAAAGAGAACCACACATGAAATACATGATCACAAATTACAATTAGAAAAATGAAGTTTTATATATTGATGTAGAACTAGGAGTTTACAAAATATGAAGTTCAAGAGTTAGAATTGAAGAATTTTTCACTTGTGATGCTAAGAAATCTAATAAACTAACTCCTAGAACAGATGCTTTAATCGAATCGGATTGTGATTCTTTTGAAGAAGAGAATGGTCCTTATGATAAATTTTAGAAGAATATTATTGCAAAAGCTCAAGAGAGTAGTAAAAGTAAAATTTCACTAAAAAGTTTGTTGTTGCAGGATTGGTGTAGGTTGCATAATGTTACACATTCAAAAAATAGTTGTATGATGTGTCTGGAAATAATTCATAGAATTTAGAATCGATACTGTCTAGAATATGATAATGTCAAAAGAATTGAACCAGAAATGTGTGAAGACAAAGATAAAAACATATAGACTAAAAATATTTACACAATGATATTGAAAAATGTGAAAATATTAGCCATAGATGATCAACCATGGATTCTTAAATTTGAAGGATCAAAATAAAAATAAGGAATTAGAATCAGAGTCAAACTTATCAACCCACAAGGTAAGTCTTTTCTTGCCGCATATCGATTACAATTTCAATGTACTAACAATGTGGAAAAATACGAAACCCTTATACATGGCTTGATCCTGGAAATCAAGAAGAAAGTTAGAATCCTTAAAGTGTTCAGTGATTCAGAATTGGTAGTTAAACAAGTCCGAAAGCAATATATTTTCCATTACAAGAGATTATCTAATTATCGACATAGAGTATGGGATTTAATTGAAGATTTCAACGCATTCAATATTACTTATATCCCTAGAAGATTCAATCAGAGAGTCAATGCTCTAGCTATTGTTACCAGTACTTTAGAACCTTTAGAGACCTCAGATCTGAAAAGATTCATAGTTGAACTGGTATAGTTTCCTTCGGTTCCCGATAATGTCACTAATTTTCAAGTATTCAAAGATGACCAACACATATTGGAATTCATTATTAATTATAGTATTTTTGAAGCACAAATAATTGAATAGATAGATAGCCCTGATGGAAAAATTCAAGATGAAGAATTGACTCAAGCTAAAGATAATAGCATTCTGAAAGGAATACTTGAGTTAGAATGATTGTTCGACATTGATCAGATAGTTAGACAGAAAGATTTACCTCAAAGTGATAGAGGACTATTTGAGTTATACAATCTGCATACTAAAGAATATCCTAAGAATGTACTCATAGGGAAGGTTTGTACTGAAGAAGAAAAGATAAATATTGCTTAGGCACTTAAAGATTACTGGAAAGTCATAACATGGACATATGAAGACTTGAAGACTTATGATACCTCCATCATTACACATACTATACCATTGAAGCCTAATGTGAAACCTTTCTGACAAAAACAACGTCTAGTAAATGCACTCTTAGAGCCTTTAATTCAAAAGGAAGTTCAAAAATTGTTATCAGTGAAGATATTTTTTCCTATCAAACATTCTACTTGGGTGGAAAATTTAGTCCTTATAAGGAAGAAGAATGGAGATATACGACTGTGTGTAGATTTCTAAAATCTCAACAAGGCATCTGAAAAAGACAATTATCCACTACCCTCACTTGAAGAAGTATTACAAATAGTTAACGGTTGGCAAATGATGTCCTTTTTGGAAAGATTTTCTAGATATAACCAAGTAATGGTAGCGAGGGAAGATCGGATGAAAATAGATTTCACCATGAAGTGGAGAAATTTTTCTTACAGAAGGATGCTGTTTGGATTGATAAATGTTGGAGCTACATTCCAAAGAGCCATGGACTATTCTTTTCGAGAATTGATAGGAAAATTTATCATTATTTACATGGATGACCTTATGGTATTTTCTAAAGACAGAAGAGATTACGTTCGAGATCTCAGAGCGATACTACATAAGTGAAACTTATGGAGTTTCATTAAATCCTAAGAAATGTATTTTCGGGGTGATTGAAGGAAAGTTATTGGGACATATAATTTTTGAACATGGTATTTCAATCGACCGAGACAGAGTGAATGCATTACTCAAGTTATAGCCCCCGGGAAGCAGAAAAGAATTGAAGTCATATTTTGGTAAGATTAATTTTGTTCAAATATTTATTACAGGATTTGCCAAAATAGCGAAACCACTCAATGATATGTTAAAGAAAGATGCCAAAATAGAGTGGATGAATGAAGCTAAAATTGCCTTCGAGACTGTAAAGACTGCAATCATAGAAGCACAGGTATTGGTAAGCCTAAACTATGCTAAACCTTTTTATATTTACTCTTTTGCTTCTGGTCACACTTGTGCAGCAATATTAACACAGAAAGGCAAAAATAAAGAAGAAAAAACAATTGCTTTTATGAGCGCTCCATTCAAAGAAGTAGAATTGAGATACATAGATATTGAGAAACAAGCCTTTTCTCTGGTCAAAGTTATATGCAAGTTTAGGCATTACATCCTTAGGAGTATAGTCAAAGCTATTGTTCTAGATTCAGCTATCAAAATGTTGATAACACAGAGTGAGCTCAGAGAAAAGGGAGCTAAATGGGTCACCATTTTACAAGAATATGACTTAGACATCATACCCATGAAGTTGGTTCGAGGACAAGCTTTGGTTAAATCTATTGCAGAAATAGACCCACAAATATTAAGTCAATAATACACATTAGATGAAAAGGATCAAGAATACTAGTATTCAGACATTTGGCATTATTTGGTTAGGCATACTTTCCCTGATCATATGCAAAGGAATCAAAGAAGAGACCTCAAGATAAAATCACAGAGTTACATGATTAAGGGAGGAGATCTATTCAAAAGAAATCATGAAGGAGTTTATTTAAGATGTTTAAATAGAATAGAAGCTGATAAAGTGTTGCAGGAACTACATGATAAATTTGGAATAGCTCATGGATCACCTCTAGCTACTGCACACCTCATTTTGAGAGCGGGTTACTACTGGCCCACAATTTTTAAAGATACCTACGAACATATCAAACATTGTTATACATGTCAAACAACATCAAATAAAGGAAGATTCAATGCTCAACCATTACAATTGGTTATGGAGATGTTTCCCTTTTCACAATGGGGAATAGACTTTATTAGAACTATCCATCGTCCATCTTCCACTGGGCACAGATTTATATTGACTACTACAAACTATTGTACCAGATGGACAGAGGCATGCCCTAGCAAGCAATGCACTATAGACATGGTCATCAAATTTTTGGAAGAAAACATTATCACCAGGTTTGGAATTCCATATGCATTGGTATGTGATAATGGCCCTGCTTTTGCTTCATTGAAAATTTCTAATTGGGAATTTGAATATGGCATAACATTAAAATTTTCATCTAATTATTATCCACAGGGAAACAGGGAAACATATTAGTTGAATCATCAAATAAAAATTTGTTGGATATAATTAGAAAATTGATTGAAGAGAACCCTAGAGAATGACATTCTTTGTTAAAATTCTCCCTTTGGGTAGATTGTACTAGGATGAAAGTTGCATTAGGGAATTCTCCTTATCATTTAGTCTATGGGGTAGATCCCATACTGCAAATAAACTTAAAAATCCGTACTTGGTAGTTTTCACAAGAATATATTGGATTAGATGATCAAACAGAAGCCCGATTGCTGCAATTGATGCACTTAGATGAGAAATGTACTTGAGCTATAGATCATTTTGCTAAACATCAATTTGTAGTGAAAAGATGGTGTGATAAATGAGCTAGATTAAAGAATTTTAGAATATCTAATTTGGTCCTACATTGGAACAAAGCTCATGAATGTAAAGGTGAACATGGTAAGTTTGACAAGTTATGGACATGCCCATACCAAATTTTTGAAATCTTGGGTGATAGTACTTATAGATTGAAGTCTTTGACTAGCAAAGATATCCCATTGCCTATGAATGGGAAGTTCCCTAAAGAATTATTTCTAGTCATATGTAAATAGTTTTTGTTTTGTAAATAGTTCTGTTATGTCTTTATAAATAGTTTTTTGTAAATAATTGCTTTTTGTAAATAAGTTTTTTTTATGGTCTCTTGTTGCTTTTGTTTTTTTTTGTTGTTTTTTGTTTCTTTTGGGTGTTGTGTTGTTTGACTTTACATTAGCTGGAAACCTTTGAAGGTTTACAAGTCAATAGAACGTCAACTCCAGAACTTCAATCTATATTTTGATCGTAAATAGTTTCCCATTTATAAATTGTTCAAGAAATATTCAATTTTCTATGCTTTGATTAGCATGAATGATTTAGTTGATGTCGAGCTACAAATGAATACATTTAAATCATTCTACTGAAATTTGGGATAACAGTTGTTTGCATTAATTGAAAAATCAAAAGACTACCTTTGCTACCACTATAATTCCCAACCTAATAGTAGGCTTCATTGCTTGCAAGTTGATAAATGAGCTATTATTGCAGTATTAAAAGTGAAAAATGAGCTATCATTGCTATATATAAAAAATAAAAAAAGATGTCAACTCTTTAGGCCATCCAAATAACTCTATTGGGGCTATGGACACCTAACCGGCAATAGAGCTATGTTTGGGGGAATTACGAAGATAACCTTGTCGAGGCTATGTACGCTTGACTGGAAATAAGGCTCTATCCCTGGTTGGCTTAAAAGGAATTGTCATATTATGTAGATTAATGCAAACAGTTGCTATTTCTAAGTTTACTATGGCAGAAATAATCAATTACACACATGTGAGCTCAGTAATACTTAAATCTTGCATGCTAACCAAAGTAAAATTTGAATGTGGAATAAGGATCCTATGATTTATAAATATAATACTAAAGAAAGTTGGAACATTGATGTTAAATCTAGAATTGAATTTCTATTGTTTTGTTTAGTTTTGTTTGTTGCTAGTTGTTGTGTGGTCTCACAACACGCCCCATTTTTCCCCTTAGAAAAATGTGGACCCCCTTTTTTCCTTTTTCCTTGGCTCTTTTTGCTTTCATTCACTTTGGCGTTGTTTTGCTACTTGGTTGGTTACTGACTCCCTCTTTCATTTTCACTTGGCCTCTTTGTTGTTATATCATTTTTGCTTCCCAGATTCGGTATTTTGGTATGCTCTTAATGTTTAGTCTGTTACTGGAAACCATAATCCTGAAGTCCTGTGTTTGAGCAGAGAGAATTTGTATCTTCATATGATCCTAGCTCCACCTGGTATTTCATTGAACAAACCTGTTAATCCTAGTAATTTCTATTTTTTACCAGAGTCTGGTATTTTATTGTTTCCTTTCTTTCTGAAAGTCGGGAATCAGAGAGTCTACTTTGAAATTTTGTCAAATCTATCCTTTAGACTTGGTTTCCGGTCTTTCCTTTCATTGTGGTTTTCTCTTTCCTTAGAGGGTATTTCCCAGATCCCAATGTTTGTTTATTCTTTTCAAAAGTGATATCAGAAAGCTTTAATCACGGTGATCACCAATCGATCACATATCTTTAATGGCATATACCTTACAAAGAATCACTATGACATTTGTTTTCCACATATAATTACCAAACCGTCTTCTTTCTCAAATAGTGAGCCAACACAAAAATATAGGTGTTCATGATTTGAACCATAATCCACAATGATTGCACCTTTATTCTAGGAATTAATGTGAAATAATAGCTAATTAATGAAGGTGGTAAACTACCTATGTACTTGGCACCACCTCTAGCATGCAACTGCTTTTACAACACTCCACTTCACATCATATTGCAAATTTGCTAAGGACATTGAACTAATGAAATGACATTGGCACACAAAGAGAGGTAAATTTTGAGAAACCAAGATGCAACTACTAAGGGTTTTGAAGTTGCATTTTGAAGAATCACCATTATTAACTAGAACTAGGTATGTTCCGAATAACTGATACTTTGTTAAGTGTTTCTCAAACTAAAAAATCTTGATAATGGTATTTCCCATTCTGAAATTGAAATGTTAATTATTCTATGAGTTGTTAAATTTAATTGCAAATGAATTGAAAATTTTCTTAAATGTAATTTTTGGTTAAATTTAACCCTAACTCACACACAAGACACATATTCTAAAAATTGCAGAGAACATTATATACAAAATGAGCACTTCTGACGCAAGGGTAGAAGATGAATTCAAGTATTGCAATTCACAAGCCATATCCATCAGCGTAGTGGTTACAGAAACTCATATGGGATGGTCTTCTGACATTGAAATCCATTCACAACTATTACAAGAGAATACTTCTCAATGTACCAAGAATGTTGTGGCAAATGGGTTACTTCCTGTAGGAGGGTTTCCTCCAGCAATGAAAGCTCTTGAATTAGTTATGCAATGCATAAATCATTACAACCCAACCAAGAGGATTGTTGAGATTGAAGGGAGAATTTATGCAGACCTATCACAGAAAGGAATCATATACACATTTGGTCTCCCCATTTACATGCATATGTTCAATGTCAACCTAAAGGCCAAGACCAAGACATATCAGAGCACTGAAGAGTGTAATACATAAATTATGAGCACTCAATGGTGGCAACAACCAATTACACAACAAACCAAGGTAATTCATAGGTCTATGATTAAACAAGAAATGCAAGACATTATAACTTTTTTGGGTAGAGTAGTTCGTTTAAGAGATGCAAGTAAATTCGAACCTTGGATGTTTGTGATAATATCCCACATGATAGAGGGTCATGTGGAATTGCATTGGGGATAATTGATAAGTGACAGACTACATGACCAAATTACTACATTCCCCAAAACCATATGCTTCTACATGTCATCGTATGTTATTTGCTCTTGTGCTATGAGAGCCAGTAAACAAGGGTTGAAACAGATTGGTACTCTGGGCACAAAGGTTGGCAACAACTTGATATATGTAGATCTACCCTAGATCACCATCCATGGGTATAAATATTATTATAGGAAAGTTAATGATTTGTTCTCCATGAAATTGGTGAGAAAAATGGAAGGTGATAAAGCTAAAAGATTATCCCTGGAAGCAAAAAGTGTCATTCGACCTATGGGAGCTGGTACATATAGTTCCCAACTTACTCCTACATTAGAGTGGAGGGATTTTATGGACACCCATTCATGTTGCGCAGGTATCCTACAAATAAAATTATTTTATTGGAATTAGTGAGATAGTTAAAACCATCTTAGGATCTTTATAGCCATGCTCATAAAAAGGCCTCTTTTAAATTTCCTATTACAATAGGAAATTATAAGTGCAATTCAATTAAAGTAATTGATTTGTGAGAAGAAGAATAGAGGACCTACTATTTTGAAGAGTTCCCACTCTAGAGAGTGTATTATGATATTTAAGGGAATATTGCTAAAAATATAGATGGTTTTTGTGCTCATGTGCCTCATTTAGAATATTATTGGTTTAACTGTGAAGACAATCACATGGTAAGAAGAAAATATGAAAGAATGACTTTACGATTTTCTCGGATTCTCAATCTTTATGACATACCAAACCAATTGGAAGAAGATGATGTTCAAGTGTTGAACCGATTTTACAATGAAAATAGGGTATATGATGAACCCATTCTAGACCCAGGTGTTGATGATGAAAATATGCATCAATTGATGAATTCACTAGACCAGTCTTAAGGTATACTCAACACTAGATTGATGATTTTTGCAAAGGTTTGAGAGAAAGAGGAATTGAACCTAACCTCTCAAAAGATAAAAGAAGGAAACAAAGAGATGAAACTACTTTTGAAAGTGGAGAGCCTACCAAGAAGAAAATAAAGAATAATAAGGTGACTCTAGGTATTAGAATTGAAGAAAGAACCCTTGAAACTACAAGACAAGAAGTTCCCATAAAATCATCTGATAAATAGAAAGATGCAGAGATAGGAAAAGATAAATCAAAAGTGAGACCTAAAGGTGCATCTTCCTCTACAGCTAAACCAAGAACAAGACTAATTATTGATGAAGGAATAGGAGCAGCATAAAATGTTGGTGCACAAAATAGGTCTACATCTCAAAGGGCTGCAACACTATTTACCTCTCCCCCTTCTGTTAATATGGCTAGGATGGAACAAGCACTGGGAGGGAGTCCTATAGCTTTAGAGGATTTTTTTGAAGAAGATGAAGCTAGAATTAAAGAATAGGTGGAAAAATGGGGTGTTATGTGGGACAAAGTGAAAGAAAATAAGTCTAAAGACAAACCCACGGTACACCCGATGATAGAAGAAATTCAAGATACAGGTTCTAATCCCATGAATGTTGAAGAAGAAGAGTTTATTCAAGGAATGCTTGCCTCAGAAGCAGGAAACCCTAGTGTACTTGAAATGGAAACATGGGATACTACAGAGCAAGATCCTATTGATGAAAGAATTGTGGAAGATACTCTTGATTCCTAGCCTTCACTTGGGAATGTGCAAAATGTTAATGAATACTCACAGGTCTTTGAAGAATCAGAGAAAGGCCATGTTGAAACTAAAATTGAAACTAAAATTGAAGAAGAAGAAGGTACACAAAATGTAGGAGATGGAATTGAAAATAAAGAGAATCTTGGCGTAGCAGTAAATAAAGAAGATAATGTTTAGAGAGATGAGGAAAATATAAGTCTCCAAATAGAGGAGGCAATGTCAAACCCTACCAGTCCTAAGTCTATACCATACATCATTAAAGAAATCCCCATTTCAGAAAATGTGGCAAGTCAAAGAGAAGAAGTTCCTGAAACAAGTGGTAAACATGGACAAAGAAATGTTACAGAGGTACAACAAGATGATGATACACCTGATTGGTTAATCAAGGAATTAGCTTCTCCAATGGAAGTGGAAGTACTACCTCTGAATCTTAATAATTTTATACAAGAAGTAGGTACTCCTAAACCCAAGTGTAGAGAAAAGACAAATTATTTCATACCAAGAAATGCAAATGGCAATAGAACTATTCAGATATCTACTCCAACAACTGATAAGGATAGACATGAAATAATGCCTAAGGAGTATAAGATAACAAGTATTAACCTTGGACACTCATCATGGCAGCAAGAATTAGAGGAAATAAAAGTAAATTTAAGTGCTACTCTTGTGAGAGTACAAAAATATAAACAGAAGAAAAGAGAATTGAAACAATGGGTTCCTACCTTGGAACATTTAATTAAGTCATTAACTTTATCTGGTCAAGAACAAGCTGAACTGCCCCAACATCCGGTGATGATGTCACAAGAACAAGTAGATGTAATTGTTGCAATTTGTCATAAAATGAACATGTTTGAAGAATGGATTGAATACTAGGTAAATTAGGGAGAATAATTTATTATAGATGCAATAAGAAAGTACAAGGAAGCATACCACTATTCAGAGAAATTGAAAAGATTTGAAGATGAATGTAGATTTCGCCAGGAGTAGGTCATTGAAGAAAGGCAAAAAATTGAAATTCTCATATAGTTAGATATCCAAGAGTTAATACAAAATAATGTAATATCTGGACATGAACTTTCATTGCTAGAAAATGGAAGAAATAGTTGAAATGGGAAGGTGACATGTTAATACATTGTATTGAAGGATTTGAAAAAGTCACCATCGAGTGCGGGAGATTGATTAGTGAAAATCAAGAATTTATTGAAATACTAGCATGTCAAGGTTTTGATCCCAAAACACTATGATAGGAAGGAAAAAAAGCTAAAGCCTTCAAGGAATGGATAGAAAGAATAAATAGAGATCCTGTTCAATTATTGATGTGGGAGGTTATTGATGAGATAATACAATGCATAAATGTTATAGCCAAATATGAAGCAGACAAAGCACAAAAAAATGATATCATACTTCGAGTAACTAAAGAATATATTAGGCTCAAGCTCACTTGGAGAGAAATACGAAGGATTTCAAAAGAATGCATGCATGAAGTATTAAGTGCTTTTCGAGAGTATCAGTTGAAGAAAGAAGGAAGAATCCCAAAGCCTGAGTCCTAAGTGAAAAGAGAAAGAACTGGACACCAGAAACTAGAAATATGATGAAGTTTATTTTGTTTCAATTTTGAATTTGTAGGTTGATCCCGGTCCTGATAGGTGTTCTTCATTCTGGTGCTTTGGAAAGAAGCTGATAGCCTTGATTAATGCAAAGTTTTCATGTTGAAGTATGAAAAAAAGTGTTGTTGCAGAAAAAGTCAAAGCCTTGACTTATTCTAGAATGTTCTTGATGACATTTGGTAGATGCCATGTGCCATATTTAATTTGTTGTTTCTGATTCTCTAGATAGACTTTTAAGTTGAAATTTTGGGGCCTTGTTTCTATAAAAGGCCATCTCCTCCCTCATTTTTATTTTAAGTTCATAATTTGTGGATGTTGGAGGATCATAATTTTTTTTTCTTTTTTTTCTTTTTTCCTATTTTGTGAACCATTCCAGTGTAAAACTTTGTATGCACATAGAAATTAATTGATATAAGAGCTTATTGGATAGCTACCTATCTCAGTATCTTTTGTAGCTTGTTTGTAAGTGTGGCCGAACAAGACTGTATGTTGCACCATTTAAGGGCCCATATAGAACCTACTCGGTGTCCATAAACGAAACCCTCTCTTTAAAAGCTTGCACCATTTTATATGTAGTTGTCAAGCAATCTGGCGAAGTATAAAATGGTTTGCTCAGTTTTATTTAATTCTCTGAGGAATCCATGGGGAATAACCAGGAGAAACTTTTATTTTCTGGGTTTTTTATACTTTGTTTTAGAATAGATGTTTAAATATTTGAAAATGTTCCAGAATTTAAATGAATGAAAAGAATTTTGTTGAAAATCTTTTGTTTTCCATAGAGTTGTTGAATGCTTAATGCTAAATCTACTTAAGTGATAGTAAAGAATTTGTGATATTCATGAAATATTATGTTTCTTTTGGTTTCATGATGTTATTCTATGAATGAAGTGAAATTTTATGTGAAATGTTTATAATTCTTACCAAAGCTATAAATAACTATAGTCCCTTTGAGATTAACATCAATGTCACATCATTACCCAAGAGTGACCCTAGTGCAACCATGACCTGGTTATCAGAGAGTTGGGATTGAACGAAAGCCAATCTTTGTCTTGTAATGTAGAATTTCCCCTTAGGTTGTCTTTGTTCCATATCTTTCAAGAAGGATAGGCTCTTCGTGGTCTTTTCTATGAATATTTTATTCGACCTATTTTCTACGAGTGAAATCCTCATCAACAAAACACACATAAGGAATTCCACATAAGACTAAGCACATGCTTTTGATAAAAAAATAATTTTATTCATTTCATAAGGATTTCAATACCCTTTGATTACATGGAGCGACTATTCATATAGTCGAGTGGAGAGTATCTCTCAGATTAACTCTCTGACACATAACTTAATGGAGTATATCCTACAAAATGAGATTTTTGTTCATCTCTATCTTTCTATTCATCCCTAATTGTTCATATCTATCCCAAAATGGATAGAAGCCTTTAGATTTATTATCTGATACATAGTTATGAGGTTCATTTCCAATAGGGTGTTCATCAATAATGTAGTCTAACCTTTTCACAGACATTTGTTCATGAGACCATTTCACATCTGGCTGATCTTGAGGTACATATCCCTTATACTCATTACTTGAGGAAATTACTATTACTTCTACCAATGGAAGAACTCTAGGGTCCCTAAAGATGAATTTCAGGATGACACTTCCTTCCAAGGGAATATTAATGGAAAGTGACAATGACTCAGACTTTTCTGGTGAAATGGAAGGTAGATTGTTGTACATAGCCTCCATCTTCATCTTCCTCTTCACATCACTGATCTGAGAAAATGCTTGACTAAATGTCTCATTGTCACTCAACCAGATGACATTGTTGTAGTTGGTTCCCTCTATGGTTCTAACGATGGCTTCTTTTTCCTTCTTGGCCTTGAGGTAGCGCTCATTTCTGATTACAAAATTTTGAGTCATTAATCTGAGATGCACCGTCCTAGCACAAGAATTCACATTAGTGTTATGCCTTGCATAACCACCCCATTTAATTCTAGAATAAAATGGGTCCCCCTTTCTTGTTGGTTTATTTGCCTCTGTTATTTGCTTTTTCTCTTGGGTTTCTTCTATTTTATTCCTGAGTTATCAGTTGGTTCTATTAAATTTTGGTTTTGTTTCAACTTGAGTTGGTTTTCTTCTTGCTGGAAATTGAATGAAATTATCATAGACAATAGTGTATCTTAGGGTAATATATATTATGTGCTTCTGAGGATTGATGGGGACTCTGTTTTGCAGGATCAAATCACACACATGATGATATTTTCAAAGGGAGCTCAGTTGGAATGTATTCTTCAATCCAGTTGGTCATAATTTTCCTCTAGGAAGAAATTTGGCAAGACCTTGCAGATGTCTTTCCAACTACCAGTGCATTTGGTTAATATGCATCTGTGTTGCCCATCGGCAAGACCTCAGGGATGTCACAGCGAGTGGAATTCACATCGGGTTCCTATTGGAAAGATATCAATCATCGTCCCGGCGACTAGGAGTTTTCCATCGGCATGAAAGACTTTCCTTCGGAGAAAGGTCTTGGTGAGATCTTTATGTCTCACCAATAGGATATGTCTTCGGTGAGACTGGATGCATTCGGCATGGTGTATGAGTGACTCTAAAGTGTCTGACTGAAAGAAATTTGAGCTCAGAAGGACTAAGGGGCTCGGCATGACCTCTGGCCGATAGTGTAAAGTCTTGCTTAAGTAGAAGGAGCTTAAGCTCGAGGAAAAGTTAAGACATCACCGTGGTCTCACCAACCTGGAAAGGTCTTGCCGATACGGAATGTGCTCGCCGAGAGAAGAGGGGCTTCACCACGAGGTCATGCCGACTGGTGACTGTCTTGCCGATAGTTTTTATGAGGTCGATATGACTTCTAGGGCTCACTGAAAGGTCTCATCGACTAATACCCGCTATGTTGATAGCTGTTAAGAGGAAAAATCGCATCGGGGAGACACGATTAGTTTCTCACCAACATACGATTCAATGTGGACCACCTTTGACTGCTTGATAATCCTGTGTGGTATATGTCTAACCAATCAGAAGAAGCTAAAGGAATGGCCTATTGGCCCATTGACCGATTGACCACCCCTGTGGAGAAGACCAATAGGATGTAGACGACATGGATTCCTTCTGAGAACAAAAGGCGATGGATCAGCTCAGGTAGTGCAAAGATCTACAGGGAGGCCTGATGGTGCTTCCAGAAGAGAAGTCTAGAGCATGAAGGAAGCCAAAGGAAAAGAGAAACTAACTCACAGGGACAGCTGTAGTGACCATTGGCGAGAGGCAGATCAATATTAACGGAAAAAGGATTTTTAGAGCATTCAAGGTGGCCCCGGTGGAGTTCAAAGATGGACACAAAAGGCCAAAGTAAATGATGTAGCTGCAAAATATCTAAGAGGATTCTCAGAACAATCTCTCATCAGCATGGACAGCAGGGATTCACATTGAATGCAACTTTGACTCTCTTCAGAAGGATCTGAGAGCCGACTCTCCTGGAAGTAGATATTTTGTAAACCCTAATATAGGGGGCCAACACATTCTTTTTGGTAAACTCTGTATATATGGCATTCTTTCCTCTTTGTAAAGGTTAGAACTTCTAAGGTTAGAAAAGAAAATTAGCAGAACTAGAGGAGATGGAGCTGATCCTGATTCTTTGTAATAGGAGCTTCTTTTGTCTTCTTAGTTAGGAATTCGATTCACCAGAAGCCTGTAATGTATCTTTCAAGTTTTCTTAATATAAATGGAAATAATTTGGAGTCATACATTTTATGTACACTGGTGATTGTGCCAGCTTTGTAATTGTTTCTTATCTATTTCATTAATAGTAGAAGCAACCAGATCTTAATCTACTTCAGATTGTGTTTCAGAATGGTGTTTGTCTTAAGTTAATCATTTGATTTGTGAAGTATTCAAGGAATAGAATGTTATTTTGGTGTTTTATTTAAAATGGTAACTAGTACTCTGTTGTAGAAATCAGCACTGTGAATGAATGCAACTGTGTGTTAATCACAAGTTAATTTTGTTCTTCAGTTTTAGTTTACAGTTCCTTGAAGGATAACAAATCTGGTTAAGTTAGATGAATAAACATTCTTTTTTGTCCTAAAGCTCTAACCCATCTATTTATGTTTCTTTAAAACCCTTGGTTAGAGTAGGTTTAAATTGATGCTTGATCTTAGAACAATCCAGAAGCTCACACCAGCAGGCCCCTTGAACATTACTGTTACATTGACCACTGAGTGACATCAGCACAGTTGAGAACCAACTACAAAGACCTCGGGAGCTAAGATATCCATGTGTTATCTTTCTCTTTCAGGAGAAACAAAATAGAAATATTTTGTTTAATTGTTGCTGTGCCATTTAGACCATCAACAATTAGATAACATTGGATGGAAAGAATGACAAGCTCATAAGTTCTAGAGCTAAACCTAGTAGCTTTGATACCACATGTAACATGTTGAATGTTCACTGAAGTAAATTTCCTAAGTTTTACTATGCAAGTAAAAATAAACTACGTACAAGCCATTGTAATAATTTTTTTTCCTTTCTTTATTCAAAATATATATGAAAAATATATTATAATAGTGTACAAAAGGATTTCCATTCCATTACAATACTTTACAAAGTACATTATTTCAAGAAAGTACATACTACATACATAGCTCCTTTGAGCTTCATAGCATAAGATATAGATGGTCCAAGAATCCACCTTTCAAAACCTTGGTCTTTTGTCGCCTGCTGAGGAGGAGAAGCATCACTCAAGTGATTTTCCACCAACCACATACTCATATGTGGTCTCCCACACATATATCAATGATAGATGGCCCTTCCCTTCAATGAAGGCATTGGTTGGGTAACCCTATACAACATACTATTATGAGCTAGTATCGTGCCTACATGACTAGGAGTTATAACCTACACTAGGTAGCCCTCATGTATTTAAATATACATGGTGAATTAACAATGGAGTCCCAAAATTCTCACTATATACAGTGTAGTCTCAAAAATTCACACTACTTTGGACTAAGTGTTCTCACTTAGTACTTGGAGTGATGGTCTACCATTCACTTAAACTATAGCAACTCATTTTGACTTAAGTCCATTATATATATTCTTAAAGGAAATCACTCTCCATGGGAAAACTACTCCCTAGGATAACCTATCTTTTTAACAAAACCTAAGGTAACACATCCCAATAAGAAAAGTACAAGTTCCCTCCCTTCATTGGACAACATTCCCAAGAGTAATCCACTAGCCAACTAGCATAATTTATTATCTAGCTATGAAAGGCCCCTAAGCTTGTCCATGTTTGATCGTATCTAGTATAATAACAATACCTATGATAAACATACTCTATTACCCATATCCACTCATGTCTAGTATAATAATAATACCCTTGAAAAGTAGTCTCTTCTATCATGGAGTACTTACAAATAATGCACAAGAAGTAAATAGTTTCCATTTTTCTTTCAAAGCAACAATACTATTCTCTACGTGCAAGAATCAACAAGACTAACTAATTTAATCAATACATAGCTCATTCAGAACCAAATTAAACAAAGGTAAAATATGCTCATGCCTATGTTTAATATTTTTAATTCATTTGGATGCAGTCATAGCCCCTTATAGAACAACAAATAACTCAATATTGATTTTCCAACAAGTCTCTCAATACTTAACTCTCAAGTTGGAAAATGTTACTTCTCAAAAGGTAATAAAACTCTCTCCAAACTCAAAGCTTTCACTCACTATAATAATAGAATATTGTAGATAGAGAAGTATATAAATTGTAGAGTATTTTGCATAAGAAATAATGTATAGAACATAAATAATAAGGTGACCCAAACAATGAACTCTTGTTGCTATTTATACAACAAGCAAGTAACTACACTGCCTACAATTTAGGCATGATATTAACAACAACAAGCATGCATAGCAACACCACTAACATAGCTTGAAAGGTGGTGAATATGCAAGCACTTACTCAGCTTTAATATCAATAGATTGACCCACTTATTGATAGGAATTAGAGAATAAATCAACTCTTCATGTGATAGAACTCAACTGTCAATAATAATCAAACTTCTATAGTAAACAAAACACAAAGGTGGCACAATTTCATTCTCAAAAGAACCAGTCAATAGAAAAAACATGCCACCTGCAAAAGCATCAACCAAGTCTTACTATATGTGTTGATTTACTCATGTAACAGTTTAGACCAATTTTTTGATTTACTTCAAGTCCATAAAATTGTTTGATTGATATAAAACATCATGGAAAAATAGTTTACCAAGTCCATGGCTTCCTATTAAAAAGGCGTTGACTTATTCTCACTTATCGTTGACTTAATAGTTGTATTTAGTTTGCAGATTACAAACTCTTATTTCATTGACAACATGAGCATAAAGCGGCTCAAGAGAGATAGTTATAATTATCACAAAATTCAGCCTTTAATTTGTTCAATAAATTGGCCTCCAAGTTGATTAAGATAATCAACTTCAAATTCAAATGTGCAGACATTATATTCGGTTGAAAATCATTTCCTTAGATAGTCGATCTAAAAGAAAAGAAAATTTAAATATAAATACAACATATACATATATATACTTATATATATATATTATCAAATACATATATATATATACATATATTTACATATACATATATATGTATAAGTTAGTATATATATTTATATTTATCATATATCAATGAAGCATGCACATTCAACCGATATACAAAAGAATACATCAACTTAGCTATTACATTGTTATATTAATATATTGATTGTGTATTCATATATATATATATATATTATATGCCTCTATGTACATGTATGCATATGTATACATGTATCAATACATTCATATGGGCATATCCATTTGCTACCATACACATGTATGAATACATATATACATATGGATATATGTATATACATTATATATATATATATAGATATAGACACACACACACACATTCCATTCACACATCAGAATCATACACGATTACCATGGTATTGATAAGGGACTATGAGCGATATGTCTATATGTATACATATGCATGTTGTTGGTTCCATCGGATAGTTCCATGTGCATAAGAAACTCGTGCATGAGTATGCATAGGTACATCTACCTATGTGTCCTCATGTACACATTCCTTGGTGCGTATAGTCTATCATTTCCATGCATGTGTGTATGCATACATATACCTCATTTATTCACTTATGAATGCAACTTGGTAACAAGAAGGAAATCATAAGATCATAAGATAATCATCAATCAATAATGCATTCAATAGTAAACTAGAATTTTACTAAAGTAGACATAACAACTAAGGATGACTTACCAACTTTCCCACTTAATAACTCGACTCAATTATTCTAATGTGGTGTGTGTAAGCTCAGATATATTACATTACTAGTTACCCGACCAAGACCTCTTGAGTGATACTTCCCCTCTGCCTGGAGGAATTGAAAATGTAGATGCAAACACTAACACATGTAGATGGGAGTCAACTATTCACAAAATATGCAATATACACATTACATCTCCAAAGTTAGAATATGAAAACAATATTCATCCAATCACATCAATGCATTCCTTCATATAACATTAAATAAGATGTCATTCATTCATAAGATAGTGATAAAAAAGTGCACACACAATTTATTCATCCACTAAATTCACATTACATTCACATTTTACCCTACATAGTAATAGTAAATAGTAATTACACAATTGGGGTGTAACAAATTTTAACTCTAACCTAGTTAATAAACCGATGGTTTGTTAACTCAACCCATCATCATTAGATTAATTAATCCTTGATTAGTTAATCTAATCAATATTCCTAACCTTCATTAGTATTTATTCTTAATTTTTAGCTCCCTCCACCTCCCTCAAACTTTCCACCAAGTGACAAGTGTCCTAAGCCTGCCCACCTATCTCTTACACAAATCCACTAACCTCTTACACAATCCCACTAACTCTTCCCAATGTGTGCTCACACGTGTGTGAGCACACCTCCCTCTTTCATCCCTTTCCCACTTTTCATAAGGATAAACCTTCACTACAACTTTGATCCAAACCCTATTTTTTCATTAAATCCTATCCCTTCATCACCAATGCATCCTAGCCCTTGGTTCATCTCATCACAATTCTATATATTGAGGCATTGTCT
This sequence comes from Sequoia sempervirens, assembly GCA_007258455.2. Lineage (NCBI taxonomy): Eukaryota > Viridiplantae > Streptophyta > Pinopsida > Cupressales > Cupressaceae > Sequoia > Sequoia sempervirens. Next base: position 24,660 of record VDFB02081422.1, read on the forward strand.
CCCATTCTTCACAAGTCACATGAAAACCATATCCTTATGTTTCCCAAATATCCATTGAAGCCAGATCTCCATCATGCCATCATGCTATAAAATTTGTGAGCAACCATATACCAAGAACACTTGAACAAATTTGCAAGTAGTGGATGCAACTTGTGATCTCAATCTATGAAGAGGAGAACAATGAAGCTATAATATTTTTATGTTTATTTCCTTTATGAATTTTCATACATTTTCCTTCATTAATGCATTTTACCTTCTTTAGGTCCATCTTTACTCATTCTAGATTTTACCATTGATCATTTTATTTTAGCCTTTCCTTCTTTCTGGTATAAAGCACACCCATTTTAAATTTTTAAATTTCAAAAAAAGATTATATTTTCTCTATCAGAAGAGGGAATTGTACCTCACAAAATTTAGAGGGAAATCATTTTGTTTAGAAATGATTTACCCAACTATTGGTTATTGATTGTTTCTATATTTGGGCAATAAAGTTGAAAATTAATAATTTTGATAGTGAATAATCTGTTGGCCAACAAACCAAATGGGTCCTTTAGTATCAAATTTGTTAAGGGCCCAATAGTTTTACCATAACTATGCACAAACTTGTAACGGTACCATATCAAGACTAAGAATCCTCACAATCCTTTGACCTAATGATAAAGAAGGGACAAGTTGTGGCTTGGGAAGGTTAACTCATTGAACCATTCTATTGTATCAATGAAGCAATAAAAAACTATAGTGCTAGCTTAAATAGAATTTTCAAAGCCTTGACAATTATTTTCTTTTGCTTTGTTTTACATAGTTGTAGCTAATTATTACAAAAGGTTAGGATGGGTTTGAAAAACACATATTTTTCCAATATGTCTCTCGAAGCTGTAGAGTTAAATTTTGATGCAATGAAGAAATAGGATTATGCCTTGGTAAAGGATGTTAAAAATTTTAGACCATATTTTTTAGGTGCATAAATTATTGCATATGTAATACATGTAGTAGTAAAGGACAAATTTACTCAACAAGAGCTCACTAGAAGGTGTAGATGGATTAATAGGATCCAAGAATTTAATATTGAGATCTAGATTGCTAATCTAGTTAGAGGAAAAAGGCTTAGCCAAGATGATGGAAAATTCTAACCTAAAGATAACTAAGGTTAATCAAGTGGAGGTGAAAGTTGATCAAAATAAGTGTAGAGTAGAAAAATATCTCTAGTATAAGGATATATTGTATTACTTATACCACATGAATTGTCTAAGTGAAATGACTAAAAAAATAGATATGATCCTAAAATTGTATGAACATAAATATGTTTTAGTTAAAGAAAACCTACTATGGAAAAATAGGGATGGCTTTATTCTAGTATGTCTTGATAAGGGAGAAGTTCATAAAGTAACATCTAAGATACACATTGGTGCATGTAGTGGGAACCACATAGCTAAAAATACATCCCATTAAATACTTAGAGTTGGCCATTGGTGGCCATCCCTATTTGTAGATGTGCAAAAACTAGTAAGAAAATATGATTGTTGTTAGAGCTTTTCTATAATATGCAAGGGATCATGGGCTTTACCTTTAAGGCCCATGATAGTAGAGGCCCCTTTCTAGTAGTGGTGTGTTGAATTCATTGGTGACATTATTGAGAATTCTTGTTGAGGCTTCAAATGGATTCTTGTAGCTATAAATTTCTTTACCAAATGGTTTGAATAAATCCTTACAAAGAAAGTTACAAGTTTAAGGCAGTGATTGATTTCATTCTTAATCATATGATAACAAGGATTGGTGTTTCAAAAAAAGTCATAGAATACAATATTGTACATGGTTTAGATTAGTAGAGTTTACTAATATACACTCTAAGATTATAATTATTGTCTCTCATTCATTCCCATATCATTTGGAAGGGAATAGATAGGTTGAGTCAAGTAGTAAGTGTTAGAGTAATAAAGTCATCACCTAATTAATTAATTAATCATTAATTAATTGGGTCACTTTATGCTTTATTACACTTAAGCTAAACTTAGCAGTGCTTTTATTTCATTATTTACTTTTAATAATTAGTTGCATTTTGCATGATCAAGGCTTCTAATATTAGAACATGTTGTCTCATTCATTCCTATGAGGAAACTTGTCATGTTCTAATCTAACCCTAATCTAGGTTTAGCTTTCATCCTTTTCATAAGGATTGCTTCATTATAATTTTTTTTAATTTCTCTACAACAACATATTCAATGTGACAGTTGTTCACATAATGAAAATTGGTGTTTTCATCATATCTGAGTTGTAGGGAAATCATATCTTGCTTATTTCTTCATAGTGTGATAGGTTTATCATTGCAGGTGATTCTTGGAGCTGTGGGAGTACATACATCTACTCTAACATGGTATCAGAGCACTAGATCTATAGCTTCCTTGTCACATTTTTTGAAGAAATGAACTCATGCATTAATATCCGTGATTCGTAGTCAAATTTTGAGCATTCCATTGAATCTAGAGCTACCAGAATAGTCAGGTTTGCCTTTCGTTTCATCAAAAAAGGCCTTCATTTTTTAGATCTACGAGGGTTTGAAGTTTATGAGTGTTTCTAGATCTAGAGTGTGCCTACAATTTTGGAGTGTTTTGAGCCCAAATGGACCTCACCATCATGTTTAGAGGGCCCAAAAACCCCAAAAACAATTGTCAAATCGTCAAAATCAAACACAGTGACACTGGGAGGCAATTTTTTTTCATTTCTGGGTCATATGATATGGTACGACACACAATCCAATATTTTCTTAAAAAAAATAGTGTTAATGGAACCATTGTCGGTAAATCGCTAGCGGTTAACCCCTAGCAGTTAATGCTAGCAGCTAGTCTATCTGCCAAGTTATCTCCCAAACCCTTTTGGAGCTATTTTGGTATTTTGTCCATAACTTTTGCATTAGAACTCAGATTTTTGAAAACAAAATATCACTAGAAAGCTGGTTCAAGCTCAATCCAGTGGTGTAGGATTTTTTTTCTAGTTTTTTTGTTGTGTTGTAGTTTTTTCTAGTCAAAATTAGATCATCATTTTCGCGCTTCCGGGGGCATATCTTTTGCATACAGTCTCTATTTTTCAAAAACAAATAGGTGCCAAAAAGATGGTTCAGTGCTCTTCACAATGAGTAGAATTATTTTCCCAAATATTTCCCTAGGTAAATTTTATTTAGACTTTGGTGTTTACACAATTTTCTTAATTACTTGGACGTTTTTGCACTTATGAATGCTCTATTTACGTCATTTGGCTCTATTTCACATGATTTTCATGCAGTAAAGTTGGTTTTCTCATATTTGTTCATTTGAAGAGTAATCATAGGTTTTTCTACTCACCCTTCAGTTGTAATCCTAGAATGAGATAATTATGAGTCATGGGAAAATGACATACTTACTCATTATAGGTGGCTTAATATTTTTCCTCATTTATATGACCTAATACCTGAACCAAACACACCAGGGAGAAAAATAGCTTTGGATATCATTAGAGATCATTTAGTAGGACCTATATGTTCTAGTGTCAATTTTGACACTATGTGTGTTGTATCAGACATTGATTGTCCCCACACACTTTGGAATTATCTTTGGGAGATCCATGGAGACCCCAATCTCTCCCCATACCTAGAGGATCCTGCTTCATATTGTCTCTTACCCATGGCTACTATAGATTGTATTCCCATTGATGAAGCTACATTAGAGGACCTAGAGTATCTAGCAGGTCTTGTATGTTCCTATGGATTAGAGGCTTGTCTCCTAGTTCCTACTCACTAAGATTACACATGCATCATTCGTTGTTCCTGGTGACATCAATATCACCACATTGGCCCCTATGGATTCAACTCAGCATCATGACCATCTTGGTCATTCATTTTCTACTACATCATGGGATTCTTATCTTGCAGACACATCATTGCTTGTTGAGTCTCACACTACAGATCTTGAGGATTGTATTGAGGACATACATCTCCTCTATCTTGATAGTCAGATTATCACTGTACACCCACCATTATCAATGCATTCATAGGTTGTATTTTAGGAGTCTTCACACCAGTTTGGATTTGACATCATTTGTTTCAGTTTAGACACAAAGATTCTTCAGCATCCTATCATGGCACACATCTTGAGACATATTGGTTCATCACTCTTCACAAAGTTTCTTTGACATCATCCTTTGGATTCGTTTCTTCCCAAGGGGAGGAATGTTATTTTCTGCTTTAGGATCTCTTTTTGGATTCTACATCAAGCATCCACCATTGCAACAAGAGTTTATTCATTGTGGGGGGGCCTTCTAGTCTCTTTCTATCTCTCATATGGAGACCATTGTATATGTACTTATGTGATAGAAGTTGTCTTTGGGGGGTATCATGTAATCCACCTTCTATCCTTCTTCTATTAGTGAATTACATTCTTTTCTTTTCTCTCTTTTAGAGGGGAGTTTTATTCCCATGTGGTTTCTCCCTTTCTCTAGTTATGATAGTTTCATTTTTGTACATGGGTACCTCATCAGCCATTAGGGCGGGACCCATTCATGCATCTGGGTATGCGCAGGATCATGATGGGCCAAAAAGTGGCAATATGATGGGTATGTGTAGGGTATGTGGCTAATGAATTTTTTTTAACCCAAAATTTATGAAATGAAAAGGATTTTTAAAGGAGATTCTTAGCTTTTCACCAATATAAATTATGCTTTACTTTGAATTTAATAAATAATTATTATTCATTTTCTATTTCAATTACGACTAAAGTCCTGATTGATAGGTCGATTGAAAAACATCTTTAGCTTTCAAACGGTATCACATTTTTTGAATCCGAAACATGTGTCACATTCTATGCTTCACTAAGATAGGATTAAAAAAAATAATCATGAAGTTTTGACCAAGTTAAGGTGGTCAAACCTACAAGTTTTTATATTTTTTAAAAGTTGTAATAAAAAATTCATAATTAATTATTTACTTGGAAAAAAATTACAAAAAAATATGCATCACATCAGGACATGAGTCCTCTACCTATATCTAAAATATTTTAAAAAAATATTATCATTTTATTGTGGTTAGGGTGGTCAGACAAACACCTACTTCTTATTTTTCCCTAAAATTTAAGTACTCTGCATTGAAATTTAAAATTTTCACCAAATAGATTTAAAAAAAACCTAGTAGTTTAGAAACTATATTCAATTTGCTACAGATTCTATTCTTACATATTTTTTAAATAATATAGATAAATTATTCAAATTTTTATATCAAGTTGCCTAAATCTATTTTTTTTGAATTTTTCACCACTTAAGGGCCTATTTTTTCCATGATAATCCTGCACATACCCATCCATTCAACTATTTCTTTATCATATTTTAGTTTCTCCCTAGTTCATCTTAAAGGGGGTTTTAGATTAATAAAGTAATCACCTAATTAATTAATTAATCATTAATTAATTGGGTCACTTTATGCTTTATTACACTTAAGCTAAACTTAGGAGTGCTTTTATTTCATTATTTTCTTTTATTAATTAGTTGCATTTTGCATGATTAAGGCTTCTAATATTAGAACATTTTGTCTCATTCATTCCTATGAGGACACTTGTCATGTTCTAATGTAACCCTAATCTAGGGTTAGCTTTCATCCTTTTCATAAGGATTGATTCATTGTAAAAAAAAATTAATTTCTCTACAACAACATATTCAATGTGGCAGTTGTTCACATAATGCAAATTGGTGTTTTCATCAGATCTGAGTTGTAGGGCAATCATATCTTGCTTATTTCTTCATAGTGTGATAGGTTTATCATTGCAAGTGATTATTGGAGTTGTGGGAGTACATACATCTACTCTAATAATGAGAAATTGATGATTCTATGACCTACTCAATAAATAAACTAGTTGAACTTCATGATAATAGAAGAGGAGATCAAACTTTCAACATGAGGAAGCAACATGTGAAATATAAATTTGATGAAAGGACTACAATTAGAAAGTTTGATTTTGTAGATTTGGTTCTAGAGCACAAGATAAAGGAAATAGGGGAATTTTTTTATTCATGTGTCTAGGTCCATATATTATTGAGAATTAATATAGTGAAGATTTATACTTCCTTAGTAATTTGAAGAAATTTTAGTGCATGGAAAATTCTTGAAACAACATTTCTCTTAGGCTTAGGCCTATTCCTTAATGCATAATTTTATTATGCTTACTCTTTTCTTATGCAGTCATGGTTGTATGTGACCCATGGTGAAGACATTTTGTGTTGTTTTTGTGTCTTTTTACAATTAAGATCCTTTTTCTTATTGTAATATAGTGTGTTTGTGTATGGTATGCATCATAAAATTCTCTAGATCCTTGTAATGTTCTAATGAAACATGCATCCTGAAGTAAGATACAATGTTGGATCCCAATTTACATCCCTCAAATTGCAAAATATTAAGTCCTTCCCCACTTTGTTGAAATTACCTTGTTCTACCCACCATTTATAACCAATACGAGAGAATCTAAGTGAGTATTTCCATAGTAAATTTTTTCTTGAGTGTTTCCTTTTGCTGCTTTCATGTTCCTGTCATAAATTGACATTCTTAGGAAGCCATTTTTTAAAAATTCTTTAGGCTCATGGTTAGTTTTCTAAGAATTTTTACTAAGGTTCAAATATTTATTAAGTTTACAAGTTTGTAAACCCTATGGAACCCCAACAAAGGAACATGTCAAAGTTCAAAATATCACAAATATTATGAGTGACAAAATTTGTGAATATCTAACAAGGTTTGATATGTCCCAAAAAGTGTGACAAAGTGAACAAGAAAAATGAAGGAAGAAGTTCAAAGGTTAAAAGAGAAATAATTTGTGATGTGGTAAGGTTTGTAATTTTCTAAATTTTATGAAAGTGTGGTATGGTTTTTTAGGTTGCATAAAGTGTAATTATGAGAATATAGAAAGAAGGAAAGATGGAGAAAAGAACTAAAGAAAGAAGAAAATTGATGAAGTTTTTCATGTTGCAAGATTCATGAGTTTATAAACTTTAGAAAAATGCAACATAGGATGTTTAGTTTTCCTAAATGATGATGTGGTAAAGGATGAAGAGAAAAAGGAGAAATTTCTAAAATTCACTATGCGTGTGTCGAATGTGGAGAGGTTTCTAATGTCAACACAAACCTTAATGAGACGGTTTACATTCAAAGTTTGAAGCAAGTAAAACTAATCTATTCATAATACAATCAAACCTTTCAAATACGTATCATTCTCCTCTATTTCTAGGGATTTATTAAACCATTTGGCCCTCAGATTTCTATGGGCACAAAGGTTGTTAAAATGACTACCTAGAAAATGAGATTTGATGCTTAATATGCAAGCTAAGATGATTTCTATGTGCAAATGTGTGCTAGAATGATTAGTGGTATGCTTCTAAGTGAAACAAAATGATGGAAAGGATAATGGATCCAAAGATAAATGAAGGATGATGTTGATGATGAATGAGCAAGTGGAGATGAGTGAGATGATATGAAACTAAAATGAACTATCCATGATTATGCATATGCTCAAATGAAAACATAAAACAAACTAACGTAAAATGTAACTATGAAGCAATTAATTAATCTAAGATGAGAATGCAAAGTAACACATGATATGAAAACTAAGTATAAGACTCCATGAAAGCTCCAAGCTCCTACAAAAAACCTGCATGGTAACAATACTCAAAGTGTGGATGAAAAATGGCATTATAACACTATTCCAATTTGTATCTCAAAATAGAATTATAATATTACTCAAAAGTTGGATGATAAATGCTAAGGCAAGAGGGTGTATTTATAAGATTTCTCAAGCATTTTGTGAGGTGGCACCCATCAACGGTTTAGATTCAAAGGATAAATACTAGACGGTGGAAATGAAAGGAATCCTGGGATGTTGTCCCATTGACCAAGGACAACATGCCATGTGTGTGGAGAGAATCCCTTGACCAATTGGAAACATGCCAAATGTATGGGATTCCCAAGTGTGTGAAACAAAGACCCATGTGCTCCAAATTTGTTGAAAGTGTGGGGGAATAAAGCCATGTGCTTTTTCTCATTGGTGGAAGTGTGTGTGAGGATAATTCTAATTAATAATTAGGATTTTTTATTTTCATGTGACCTTTATGAGGTTGGACACAAAAAGTTGTAGAAATGTGCTCTAATTCTTAATCAGGATTAAGGACGGTTAATTAAATAAACACGTTTAGGGTATTTTGTTTATTTAATTATTTAGAAGAATGTGAATTAGAAGAATTTAAAGGAAAGTGAACAATATAAATAAAGTAAGGCCTTATTTATATGTAGTTGAAGCATTAATCAAATAGGTTGTATTTAATTAACTGAATGTGATGACCGTTTTTAGGTGTATACATTTTGCCCCTCTTTGAAGTAATGTGTTTACACATTGCTTCAAGGAAAATTTTGATGTCGATGCTCAGAAATTTTTTTGATGCCCCAGACAATGCAAGATTTTAGTGCCCCAGACGATGCAAGATTTTGATGCCCCAGACCATACCCCAGATTTTAAATTTTAGGTATTGACGGATATATGCCCCCTCGAGAGATAAGTCGGAGAATGTGGGGATGTTAAAATGAAATTTTGGAATGAGGTGATGGTGCTGTGATGATTATGACGATGATCCAACATTGATTCAGTGAGATTTTGATGGCAGAGACGATTTATCTCTCAAAAGTTCATTGCAAGCTCTTTCTTTGAATAGTGTTGATTAATTACCTCTCCTTTTTGGTAAAAATGGGAAATAAATCCCACCATAATTCCCTCCATTTTACCCTTAAAAGGTGAAAGTGGTAAAAATGGGATTCATTTTTCCATTTTGAGTTTGGAGAAGTTGAAGATTGGATACCTTAGAGGAAGATGGTGATCCCATACCACAAGCATCATTTCAAGCATCTTCGCCAACCTGATCAGCTTGTTGCCTCTGGACCTACGGTATGCTTTACGAGAAACCACTTTTTTAGTCATTTTCTTTCCTTTTAGAAGCATTTTGAACGTCATAGATAGATGTTGTAGCTTATTGGATGTCATTTATGCACTTTCAGGTGATTTTTTTGTCGTTTTTGAATGTTTTTGAGCATGTTTAAGAGTTTTGGTGCCTTTGGGGTCCTAAATGGCACCTTTTGGAACCTTCAAAATCAAGTTTTCATGTGTTTTAAGAGTTTTGGCACCTTTGGGGTCCCAAATGGTGCCTCTTGCAAGGTTGAAAATGCTTGTTTTGGGGTGTTTTTAGAGTTTTGGCGCCTTTGGGGTCCCAAATGGCACCTCTTGCAAGCTTGAAATTCAAGTTTTTCGCCTCCAACACTGTTTTGGTGCCTTTGGGGTCCCAAATGGCACCTCTTATAAGGGTGAAATCCATGTTTTGAGATGCCAAACACTGTTTTGGTGCCTTTGGGGTCCCAAATGGCGCTCTTATAAGCCTTTAAAACCTTGTTTTTAGTTGCAAACTCTATTTTGGCACCTTTGGGGTCCCAAATGGCACCTCTTGTTGCCTTGGAAAGTTTTCATCTTTGTTGATTTGAGGTGGTTTAGCTTGTTGTTTGATCCGTTTTGTGGGGTGTGATTGTGGAAAGCCCTCGAGGTGATGTTTGCAAGATGTACTTGAAGCCTAGGAGTCATCAGTTTTTCATTTTTTGGATTGATTTCAGTCAGATTGTGGTATGTGCAGTGTTTGATTGATGTTTTGCATGATGATTTGATCTCATGATAGGCAAGAATCAAATGATAGAACCAATGTTGTATCAACCTCAAGATAGGCAAGGAACGATAATAGGATTGATAGCATATCATCCTCATGATAGGTGAGGAATGATGGTAGGATTGATAGAAAATCGTCCTCATGATAGGCGAGGAATGATGGGTTGATTGATAGTAGATCATCCTCATGATAGGAGATGAAAAATGGTAGGAGTGATAGCAGATTGTCCTCATGATAGGCGAGGAAAGATAGGTTGATTGATAACAGATCATCCTCATGATAGGTGAGGAATGATGGGTTGATTGATAGCAGATCATCCTCATGATAAGCGAGGAACGATGGGTTGATTGATTAAGATGTTGATTGTTGTGATTGATTTGATTTGAATAACTACACATTAGCTTGATTGACTGATAATATTGATTGAACATGACATTTATTGACTGATTTGTGTTCATGATTAGGGAGATGGAGATGTACTACAATCTTGGGAGTGATTCCTGAAGACCTGGAACATGTTCCACCAGTTGTACTCACCCAAATTAGAGATTATCTCCTGTTGTGGGTTGAATTCCTTGTTATATATTCCATAATATAGAATCAATAGAGGTTTACTAACAACATTGGCAGAGAGATGGCATAGTGATCATAACACATTTCATTTACCAACTAGAGAGATGACCGTGACTCCAGAGGATGTCTATCATATTCTATGGATCCCAGTGATGGGAGAGATAGTAGTGTATGATAAGATAGAGCAGGGTGGGACAACTACATTGTAGAGATTATGCTGAGATGATCATGTTATGGGCTGATGGATCCCTTGGACAGAGATGATTAGCAGATATGATCCTTTGTCGTGTGTGCTTTCTGGATTCATTGGTGGATTCCTTTGTCTTGATCGTAGGTCAAAGGGATTTTTAGAAGGTTGGGGTCATGTGCTATCGTGGATGACACTTTATGGTATGAGGTATGCCTAGGGCTCATGTATGTTAGCTAACTTATATCAAGATTTGCATGAGGTTGTTTATTACAGGGCGATGAGCCTGACATGTGGCATCACATTACTGTAGACTTGGGCATGGGAGCATATAACCATCACTCAGCCCGTGGGAGAGAGACATCGACCACCAGGGAGACCCTATGTTTTCAGTTATAGTGGTCCACATGTCCAACATAAGCTAGGAAAGGTTGCCTAATAGAGGCGTGTTCTGGATGATTTGGAGAATATCACATGGCGGTTGTACTTGGATTGTGAGAAGTGGCCAGAGGATCAGCTGAAGATGCCATATATGTTGTTATCTCGCTATCTGATTGGATGGACACATGCTATGCTTGAGCGATACCTGTATCTGTGAGTATGTCGACAGTTTGGATGAGTTCAAGAGATGCCCCTAGGAGTTGCCCATTATGCACGATGATGAAAAGATGTTTTAGAGTGGGGCCCCTATGTATCATATGAGGCAGCTTGTACAGAGTACTATACCTTGACCCCAGGTCTATGGGATTATGTTTCATATATTATAGACGTTGGGATGACCGAGGATTATTCAGAGTTCTTCCACATGCATCCCTTTCCTAGATTTACTCATCTAGAGGAGCCAATACTGCCAATTGATGGAGAGGGAGGAGATGATGAGGGTGGTGATGATGGTGGTGTAGAGGGTGGTTTCAGAGGTGATGGTGGTGTAGAGGGAAGTGGGGAGAGTGATGGTGGTACAATGGGTGGTGGGGAGAGTGATGATGGTGTAGATGATAGTAGAGGGATAGATAGGAAATAGATATAGCAGTTGCAGGCACAAATGATCATACTTACTTTAGAGAGGGATTCCTTTAGACACTAGATAGAGCAGGATGAGGCCATTTCTGAGAGGATACAATAGACAACACCATTTGTAGGTACAATAGATTTCTTCAGAGAGATCTGACACATTTCTTAGGAGTTGAAGTTTTACAGAGGTAAATATCATGAGTTGGTTCCTCCTGAGTGACGAGAGAGTTTTGTACTTTCTCATTCTAGAAGATCTCATTCTCGGACTGTGAGCATGGGTGTCACACAACCATTTCTTAGAGATAGGAGAGATCCAAGTGCAGGTCCATTAGGTAGAGGAGGTACTAGTTCCATGAGAGCAACAACATCTGGTGGGAGCTCGACATAGCATTTTGTGATGTTCTTGGACATTGTGTATACACCATTTGTGAGATCGAGGATGTATTTCCCATGATACAGTGCCCTTTTGGATTTTGATGTATCTCAGCCTACTTTTGGATATCCTTGTACATGTGGACATTATGAAATTTTTGATGATATATGATATACAATGGTGATTATGATGCATTTGATTTGCCTATTATGATATGCAATGTTGTGACTTTATTTAATTTCTATGTGATGATAATGATTAGGAAATGCGATGTGATGATTATGATTATGCAATGTGATGTGATTTATTATGATTATGCAATGTGATGTGATTTATTATGATTATGTAAATGTGATGTGATTTATTATGATTTATGTAATGAAAATGCATGACTTCAAATGTTCAAGGCCTTAAACTTGAATAAGTGAGTCTATCCAACTTCCAAAAGTTGTGGGAAGACTACAGTAGATTGATCTTTTAAGCTTCACAACTCTAACATATTTCCCAACTTTCTTGGAAATTTGAAGAGACTCGCTTATTTAAGTGTAGTGGATGACATGATTTTGATGTTGGAAATGATATGCAATGTATGTCCTTTATTATTTTCTTTTGTATTTTCTGATGTAAATATTATGAGGGAATGTATGAATGTAAATGATGGGAGAATGTTTTCTAAGATATGCAAATGATGATTCAACTGATGTGCAACTAGATGAGAATGATGTTTTTTGGTTAATGTCCAGTGTACTCAATCCATTAATAATAGAGATGACACCATTGTGAAATTGTTTCAGCATTGAAAAACCCCATAAATACACATGCAATACTAACATGAATGCAGTCTAACTTAACTATGCAAATCTCATTTTCAAAAGTTGTCATTTATATTAACCAATTTGTCATGCTTTTTATCATCATTGGGCCTTTAAAATGTTGAAAGTGAGTACAAGCATCGATGGCATATTTTAGACCAAGATGACCTGAGTACTACTTTCATGATGTTTTAAAATTGCAAGTTAACGTGCAAGCATCTAAGTATAATTAAACTGAGATGACCTGAGCATTACTTGCGTAAACAAGCAAGAGTTAATTTTTTTCCTATGCAAATTCAGAATGTCATTAGTGATACTTTGTAGTGCACATCTTGCGACAACTTGCATAGTAATAATGATAAACTCATAGAAAACAGACAAATACAAATCATACTCCTTCCTTGCTCCTCTATTTTGATACACCATCGAGGACTCGAGAGATATGATATCAAAAATAAAAGTAGAACAATTTGAACTTTATTTTTTAACGTAATAAACCCTTGATTCAGAAAGATCATCATTCATTTGAAGTTTGTGTTTGTAACATTGGTCCGACGATCGTTTTCCTGTTGGTTCAATCTCAAAGTTTATTTTCCCCTAGTGAGTGTAGAATTTTTCCCCCAATCCAGGGTGAGACACAACCATGACAACCAAGGCCTAACCTAAAGACCTATCCTAGGGGCCTCAGGGGCTGATCAACAGATTAGCCTTGCCTACGTTATACACACAGAGACCATGTAGTTCGACTGATGACACGACCAATATTTACAAGACAAAAATATGAACATAGCGAACACCTAAAAGACTGAACTAAATTTCTCAGGGCATAATCAAAGATCACCCTTGCCTACGTTCAAAGCTCAGAGATGACATAGTTCGAATGAAGACTATGTTTTTGACCTTTTGACTTTTTGACCTGTTTTGGGATTTTGACATGTTTTGAATGTTTTTGGATTTTGATATGTTTTGAATGTTTTGGGATTTTTCAATTTTCTGAATGTTTTGAGATTTTCTAATTTTCTAAATTTTTTGGGATTTTTTGATTTTTTGAATGTACAAGAATCCAATCCAATGCAAGACATGCCCCTAGTGTGATATGATAAGACAAACTAATTTTTAGAATGGGTTGAGTAATTCCAGGGGATACCATGATACAAACACTGGATCAAGCTATGGTGCGAACAAGGACGTGTGACAAATGCAGAGATGGAAGCATGATGGATGAATGATGTAGAGTAAGTCATGTAGCCCAAGATAGATGGAGAGTGCTTATTTTACATAAGGTGCCTTTTGCTAGGTTTTCACCAAGGTACTTGCCCAAAGTGCCACCGAAGTGGTTTTCACTAGAGGACGATCTTTTTTTCTTTACTATTTTTCAATCCTTTTTTTTAATTTTTTGTGGATTTTTGCATTTTTCTTTTTGGTATTTTTCCAGGACCTTTACCAATGCACTAGATGAGCTAGGTGTAAAACCTTTTGAGATGCAAGTTTTTGAGGGGTTCGTCAAATAGATCCTCTTTTGGTGTGGATAACTGATATGCTCCTGATCCAAAGACTGATACTATAACAAAGGGACCCAGCTAGTTAGGTTCAAATTTCCCTTTCTTCTCTCGATCTTGTTGATTATGGGGATTTTCTTTTAAGACTAAGTCGCCCACCTAAAATTCTCTAGGTATTACTCTATGATTGTAGCTCCTAGATATCCTTTGTTGATAAGCTTTTAGGTTATCAACTACATGTTGTCGACGTTCATCTAATAGTTCCAATTCTTGTAGCCTCGGTACTTTGTAATCCTCATCTGAAATCATCCCTTTAAGTGACACACGTAGGGATGGTATCTCAACCTCAATAGGTAGAATAGATTTTGACCCATAGACAAGAGAATAGGGTGTTTCTCCTGTTGGGGTACGGATATTGGTTCTGTAAGCCCATAATGCTGGGTTTAGTTGAACATGCTAATCACATCCAACTTCATTGATGGTTTTCTTCAAAATCTTTAGGATAGTCTTGTTTGAGGCCTCTGCTTGGCCATTCCCTTGGGGATAGTAAGGTGTAGAAAATCGATGTTAGATATGGAATCTTTCACAAAGCTCTTGAACATCTTGATTCTTAAAGGGTCGACCATTGTCTGTAATGATAGATTGAGGAACACCATACCAACATACGAGATAATTCAGGATGAATGACAAGATTTGTTTCTCGGTGATGGTGATTAGAGGAGGAACTTCAATCCACTTGGTGAAGTATTTTGTAGTTGTGATTATAAACTTATGTCCATTAGAGGAAGAGGGGTGAATCTTACCTACAAGATCCAATCCCCACTGGCAAAAAGGCCATGTAGCTATGAAAGGATGCAACTCTTGTGTTGGTGCATGTATCAAGTTTCCATGGATTTGACATTTGGAACACCTTTTGACATATTGAAATGACTCTTTCTCCATATTCGACCAATAATACACCAATCATAATAATTTCTTAGCTAAGGTTAAGCCACTTGAATGTGTGCCACAGATACCTTTGTGAACCTCTTGTAAAGCGATTTCATCTTCGTTACGTTCTAGACACCGAAGAAGAGTACCATCCAAACCTCATCTATAAAGTACATCAGCTATTAGGGTGTGGCAAGCTGCTTGTCAAATGAAGTTTCATTTTTGGTTTTGAGATAAGTTAATTGGAAGGGTATTGTCTTGCAAGTAGGTATGGATTTCTCCATAGATGGAAATTTGAGGGTTGAAAATATGAAATATCGCTTGGGATTCTGGATCTTCATAAGTTGGGTTGGACACTTGTTCTACCATGAATTCATAATGTCTTCATTGTTCAGGTATATGCAAGAGAGAAGCAATGGTGGCCATTACATCTGTAACTTTGTTTTCTATTTTGGGAACTTGTGCAAACTTGATCTCAACAAAGTACTTTTTGAAATCATCCACCATCCTCTTGTATGGAAACAACTTGTCATCCTTTGTTTGATAATCATCATTGACTTGATTGATGACCAATTGTGAGTCGCCATAGACTAGCAATTCTGTGATTTTCCATTCAATAGATATCTTGATTCCAATGATCAATGCTTCATATCTAGTTGTGTTGTTGGTGTAGGGGAACATTAATCTGTAGGATTTTGGAATTGCGTATCCTTGTGGTGAGACAAACAAGATTCCTGCACCTGATCCATGTTGTGTATAAGAGCCATCAAAGTATAGTAGCCACTGTTGTGTAGATATGGTTAGGATATCATTATTAGGGAATTCAATGTTCATTGGATTTTTATCTGAAAATGGTGCTTTAGCTAGTTGATCTACTATGGCCTAACCTTTAATTGTTTTCCTGTCCACGTACTAGATGTCAACTCACTCAATATCATGACCCACTTGGCTAACCTCCCTGTTAAAGTAGCTTTGCTAAGTAAGTAATTTAATGGGTCAATTTTGGAAATGAGTTTGATGGTGTGAGTCAACATGTAATGCCTCAATTGTTGTGTAGCAAATACAACCACTAAGCATGCTTTCTCAATAAAGGTGTAATTGATCTCATAACCATTTAGGGTCCTGCTGATATAATCAATGGCTCTCTCCTTTCCTGTAGAATCTTCCTATGCTAATAAGGCTCCCAAAGATATCTCAGTTGCTACAATGTATAGTAATAGTGGTTTTCCCTTGACTGGTGGTATCAACATAGGCAGTGTCATTAGGTACTATTTTAGTTGACTGAAGGAAGCTTCACATTTGTCATCCCACTTGAAATAGACATTCTTGTGTAATAAGTGGTTGAAAGGATGAGTTTTATTAGCTAGTTGTGCAATGAATCTTTTGATGGACTGGAACCTTCCTTGTAATGATCTGAGTTGGCTGATGTTTTTAGGAGGAATTTCCATGATGGCTTTGACCTTTGCAGGATCCACCTCAATGCCTTTAGCTAAGACAATGTATCCTAAAAGTTTAGCTAATGTCACACTGAACAAAAATTTCTTGGGATTTAACCTCACCTTTAATTTCTCCAATCATGTGAATATTTTTTATAGAATCTCTAAGTCTCCTTATCTAGTGTATGATTTTTCCAACAGATAATATACATAGTCTTCCATAAAAGTATGCATCATGTCATGGAAGATGGTAGTCATAGCTCTTTGATATGCAGCTCCAACATTTTTTAACCCAAAAGGCATCACATTCTAGCAAAAAGTGCCCCAAGGACATGTGAAGGCAGTTTTATCTTGATCTTTAGGTGCTATCTTTATTTGGTTGTATCCTGAAAAGCCATCAATAAGTGATAACATTTTGTGCCCCGTAGTCAAGTCTACAATCAGATCAATGTTTGGTAGAGGAAAATCATCTTTTGGATAGGCTTTGTTAAGATACCTGAAGTCCATGCATATCTTGATGCTCTTATCTGGTTTGGATACCAGAACAATGTTTGATATCCACTCGAAATAGTCAATGGATCTTATAAATCCTATATCTAATAGCTTTTTCAACTCAACTTTCACTAGAAGGGTGATATGGGGATGCATCTTTCTCAATTTTTGCTTTACCAGTTTTATGCTAGGTGGTAATGATAAATGATGCATAATGAGTTCTAGATCTATGCCTAGCATGCCAACATATGACCAAGAAAATTTGAATTGCCTCTCCTTAAATAATTTGGTGAAATGAGGTTTCTCCTCTTTTGTCATGGATTCTGCTAAACACAGAGTCTTCACTATCTCAGCTGTACCAACATTGATGGATTGTGTAGGTTCTATTAGCACTAAAGATCTCTATTGATAGTGTTCTGGGAGAGTGTCAAACCTTCCATCTCTTGGTGCCTCAGGGAGGTTTTCACCTTGAGATACACTCTTTGTTTTTACTTTTTCTTGATTTAATAGTGCCATCAGATGGTTTTCAATATTAGACCCATTTCTTATATTTTTCATTTTGCAGCTGAAAGGTTTGACACTCCCTTTGTCAAAAGCTTCGTTCTGAGATTCAATGGTAGAACATGTGTTAGGATTATCGAAACATAGGAAGTTCACAAGGGAATCATCATTTGAAAAGGTGGGTATGTCAAGCGTCTCATTTTGATCGCCATCAATTAGTTTAGGATGCATTAAGGACAAGGAATCATTAGATTGGCCAAGGCCATAAGGTGTAAGCATCGGGATATCCATGTTGTCAAATTGTCCAATCAGGTCTAAGATGTTACTCTCTTCCAACGTGTCAATCTCGATTGAAGAATGATTGTCTTCACTTGAGTCAATGACATACTGGATCCATATTCAAGGGGTCTAGAACCAAATTTTTTTCCTTTCATACATATTGGTGTATACTTTTGGATTACATCGATCTCTTTGTCATGGCAAGATTCCTCAAAGAGGGAGTCCCATTCATATTCATTGGAATCTGTTTCATGATCCTCACTAGCCTGTAGCTATAAGATTCTTTTGACAACTCTTTGAGTAGCTTCATCTTTTAAGTCTTCCCTATAGCCTAGTCTTGTTTTGTCTTTGGGATTCATTGTGACGAGTTGTATTGGTTCACTAATTCCTTCATTTCTTTTAGCCAAAGGACCATTTCCCTCATATCCCATTTTTGTTAGGATTGTCTGACCTTTGCCATACTTATCTGTGCATATATTGGAAACTGATACCTGTGAAGTTTCTTCATCTTTGTATAACCAGTTTAGGACATCTCTATCTTATGATTCCTCTACTTGAGTGCTTGATTTTATAAAATTCCCATCAAAGAGCATGATTGTTTGTAAAGATTGTTGTCTTGAGGTGGATGGTTGTCCATGTGACTTAGGAGAAGATGAAAGGTGTGATAAGTATGAAGATTTCTCAAATGAGTATTCCCCCATGCCCTTGTCTTTTATTTGGATCTTTTCCAACTGTTTTGATAAGGCATCAAGCTGACTTCCATTTTTACATGAAATAGAGTTAATGACCCCTTTGTCTTTTGATTGAGCCCTTTCCTCATACTGTCTTGATGAAGAACCCACTAGACTTTCTTTGTTTGATGGATCAGAGTTGATGACTTCTCTATTATGTGGTATAAAGGTATCTTGACTTGCTATGAGTGCATTGCAATATTGGGGATTGTTAGAATTGGCAACAATGGTGACCTCTTGTCCATTGAAAGGAAAATTTTAGGCACTGATGATAGGTTGAGGGTACCACTTGTATTTCATGAATCCATGGTCATCCCAAGAGTATGTTATATGTCAATTCCTTTTCTAACACCTAGCACACTATGTCTTTGACAATTGGTCCCACTTGAATGGGTAAGATGATCAATCCTTGGGAGGATCTTTCTTCCTCATCATATGCTTTTATGGTGATTTTCCTTCTAGGATCAATAGCATTTTCATAATATCCTAATGTACAAACAAGCTTGAGAGTGTAGATATTTAGGCCTGCTCCTCCATCTATAAGGACATGTTTGATGCGATGTTTATGGATTAGGACTTTGATGTGGAGAGCAGCATTATGTGGATGGGTGGTGGATCCATTGACATGTTCAGAGAATGATAAGCAATGAGGTGCAGTCAAATGTCCCACCATAGTTTGAAATGTACAGACTTCTAGATTGTTTGGTACTGTGGTTGCAACTAAAGCTTGTTCTAGGATTTCTTTGTGTGCTAGTGAAATCTTGAGAAGTTCCAATATGGATATTTGAGTGGGTATCTTCTATAACTGATCAACAATGTTATATTGAGTTATAGGAAAAACATTCATTTTTGACGTGGAAGGGGTAGCTCCTTTCAATGTTACCTCGACTTGTCCTCTTGTAATCGCATTGATAGGTGTATTTTCTTGATCATTTGTGATTTTGATGATGTTAATTCGATTGTCATTTGTGTCAACGTTAGTGTTCAGATTTCTAGGTACAAGTTCATTGATTTGATGTGAGATGGTGTCATCATTGTGTTGGGTTTCAGTAGTGCCATCCTTCCCTTGGCTTTCGATTTCACTGTCTTGGATGGACTTCTCAACCATCTCAATACAATGAATGGTAGAATCATAAACATAGTTTATATTCTTGCCTTTGATATTCAATGTAGAGGACTCTCCCTTTTCATAATTGGGTAAAGGGTTCTTGAACACTCCCTGATCATTGTTTGTTTGGGGTCCTTCAATGTGTACCTTTTTGTTATCAATGAGATATTGGATTGCGTGTTTTAATTTCCAACAATCTTTTGTCATATGACCCTTTTTTTGATGATAATCACAATAATGGGCATCGTTCCACCAAAAGGGTTTGACTTGTGGATCCCAGTTTCATGCTTCTAGCATTGTGATAATATTAGCCTCAGTAAGTTCCTTTAAGGTTTCATCTAAGGATTGTCCCAATGGTGTGAATTTCCGTCGATTGGAAGGTTTTGGAAATGGTGTTTCTTTTGTCCCCAGATTAGTCTGATTGTTGTTTTGGTTAACATTTGGAGTGTTGGGAGGATTGTTCGTCTGATTAGTCTTGGTGGTAGCTGCCGTTCTATTGAATACAGGTTTTGTATTTTGATTTTCAGCTATGACCTCATTGATACCCATGTTCTTGTTTTGTTGCCAAAATTTAGGTTTTTCACCACTATTATAGTTGTTAGAGGAAGTGGATGAGTTGTTTTCATTGTATACTTTAATGACCCCTCTTTTGACTAAGGATACTTCAATTTTAATTCCGTTTTCAATCAATTTTTTGAAGGTAGGGGGACATTGTAATTCCAATCTATAACTCATCTCATCATTTAGGTTGTCAATGAAAATCTCTATCTTTTCCTTTCCGGGAATGGGACGAGACTACCTTGCGATCAATATCCTACATTTTTGCAAGAAAATGAGGAAGGACTCACCCTTTTTCTATTTCAAGTTGCAAAGTTCTTTCATGGTGATATCATGTTGGATGTTGTAAGAGTATTGAGTGATAAATCTATTGACCAATTCTTTAAATGTGTTGATGGGGGATGTAATCTTTGAAAACCATTCAAGGCATGTCCCTCCTAGACTTCATGGAAATATTCTCATCAAATAAGTTTCCTCATGTGCAAATTATAGACTCATTGTTCAAAATTCCCTTACGTGATCTAATGGATCAGTTGTACCATTGTATATATCATACTTTGGAAATTCACTACATTTAGGGAAATGAATCGTGTTGATGGATAGATTAAAGGGATAAGGACAAATGTCCTCAATCAAGTATCATTTCAAAGTTCCCCTTTGCATATCTAGAACTTGTTGTTGAAGGTTCTTCATTTGGTGAGTTGAAGTAACCATTTGTTTTGTTTCCTTTTCAAGCTTTTGGAGAGGTGCTTTTAAGGTGTTGATATCAAAATCAGGGGAAAGTTTGACTCCTTGATTGGCTAACATCAATAGGTATTTTTCCCCATCTCTTTAAAAAATATTTTCCAAAAACTTATGGAAGTTGGGGTCTTGTTCTTCTTGTCAGATATCCTCATTGTTTATTTCTTCCCCTTGAGTGTTGTTGAGTCCACGAATAGGGATTTCTTCTGCATTAGCCATGTTGCTAGGGATCTCACTATTTTGAGGTTCAATGTTGGGAGTTTCAATATTGAAAGCTTCACTACTCAAACTTCCTATGTTTTCCGTTTCAAAGTTGGTTGTTCCAAGTTCCTTGTCCTTGAGTCTCTTCTTTTGTGACCTCATTTGGATGGGAATACAAGTGTTATGATTTAGAATAAGCTTTGATCTAAGTTTGAAATAGTGCCAAGGATTACAACTAAGTCAAATAGAATGAAAAATTCTATTGATTAGACTAAGCTTGATTTGATTGGATGACATAGTTTCATGATTAAAGGATGAAAAATCGCGAAGATGAAACTAGGTTGTACAAGCAAAGATGTGATGGATATTGATGATTTAGGCACCTGAAATGTTTAGATCTTGGTTTAGTTTGGAAAGTTCCACTTGTAGAGGTCTATTTCGATAATGTTGATACTTCTAAGGTATCTAAGGAATGATCTTGGGCTCAGAGTTTTGATTCAAGATGTGTAATTAATGTACTCAAAATGTTGGAAAAGTCTTGGATTTTGACAATAGTACATCATGTATAATTCTAGATTTTTTTTGCAAGCTCTCTTGTAAAAATTGAAGGTTAACCTTTCTCTAAAGTCGTAGAGCATAGAATTTTTTTTTGATGTTGTTTTGGACTAAGAGGTTTGATCTTTGGTTTTCTAATCTTGACCTTTCATGAAATCATCATGTAAACCACATATTCTGACTCTATTTTGCCTAAGGAAAGATTGAACACTGCTGAAAGGACTAATTTTCTAAAGATGGATGGACCTAGGTTATTGACTTGTCTACCTCAATGAATGTAGTTATGAATCAAGGTTTTCACTCTCAAAATGTAACATTTTTTATGGTGTTTTGTTTGAGTTTCATTTTTGAAAAAACATAAAGAAGAATGTACACTCCTAAGGCTGTGCAAGATTGTATTCTTTTAGATTCCACACGGGTTTTACCCCAACCGCACTATCTTTAGTGGATGAATTCAGAAGCTTGGTTGCATGGGCTCCCCCTTATAGTGCACTCTCTTTTCAATCCAACCAAGCTTCTAGTCCCCATGGAACTCCCATGGAAAATTGATCACCTCTACTAAAAATTGTGAGAATGTGGATGCCTTGGCAACGACCATTGTTGCACCAAAGAATAGATAAATTTTTTTGGAAAATCTACAACAAGGGTTTTAATGTAGGAATTCTATTCATGGGGGATAATCCATATGGCGAGTGTCCCTTTTGATCCATCTCATCAGAATTATCCTCATGATACTTGAACTTTCCTCAAGTATCCACATTTATATCCTAGTTGGAAGTTGCTTGGCTTTAGCGTGTTACCGGTTGGGTCATTCCCTTGGGTGATTAATTTTTCCCACAAGGCATGCCCTCTAGGATAAACAAAAGCAAGCAAGTATACCCATAGTTTGATTGATCTTTATTTCACATGAAGAAAGAGAGAACTCATGCCATATACTCCACTTACACTTGCACATAAACAAGAATGGGTCTAGATTTTTGGATCACCCAGTTAAGGGGAGATCATATGCCTACCATCCATCACATACAAAATACATGGTGTTCATTAACCCATTAATTAAGCTATGTTCCTAACTTAACCAAAAGGAAACATGATATTCGTTAACCTTTTAATTAAGCTATATTCCTATCTTAACCAAAAGGAAACAAGTGAATAATGTACAACCCTTGCAATATGTTAGTAGTTTATGTTTTGAGTCTTTGACAACAAAATCTGGGAAAACCTGCAAATGCACAACATAGAATGTGAGTTTCTGATTTGGTGACAAACTACAAGAGGTGCCAAAAAAGAGACAAGAGGTGCCGGAACAGAGACATAAAGCTCAAAAAAAAAGTTAGACAAGCCAAAACTCCCTGAAACAGTTTGCAAGAGGCCCCAAAACTCTAGAAATAGTGTAGTAGGGTCCCAGAATAGGTGAAAATGGTCTCTGAACTGCTTGCAAGAGGCGCTAAAACTCAAGCAAGAGGCACCAAAATAGGTGCAAGAGGCACCAAAACTCTCAAAGTGGCCCAGAATGGTCCTAGAACAAGTGAAAACAGTCTCAGAACAACTTGCAAGAGGCACCAAAACTCAAGCAAGAGGTGCCAAATAGATGCAAGAGGTGCCAAAACTCTAAAAGTGGCCCAGAATGGTCCCAGAATAGGTGAAACCAGTCTCGAAACAAGTTGCAAGAGGTGCCAAAATAGGTACAAGAGGTGCCAAAACTCTCAGAACAAGCTAGAATGGTCTCAAAACAACTGAAAATGGTCTCTGAACTGCTTGCAAGAGGTGCCAAAATAGATACAAGAGGTGCCAAAACTCTAAAAACAGCCCAGAAATGCCTCAAAATAGCTTAGAATTGCCTCCAAACCGGTGCAAAACATTCCCAAGTCATAAACCTTGAACCTACAATCATGAAACCATAAAAAAAGTTAGCAATAAGTGAGGCAAAGGCCCCACGATGGGTGCCATTTTGTGCGTGTGTCGAATGTGGGGAGGTTTCTAATGTCAACACAAACCTTAATGAGATGGTTTACATTCAAAGTTTGAAGTGAGTAAAACTAATCTATTCGTAATACAATCAAACCTTTCAAATATGTATCATTGTCCTCTATTTCTAGGGATTTATTAAACTGTTTGGCCCTCATATTTCTATGGGCACAAAAGTCGTTAAAATGACTACCTAGAAAATGAGATTTGATGCTTAATATGCAAGCTAAGATGATTTCTATGTGCAAATGTGTGCTAGAATGATTAGTGGTATGCTTCTATATGAGACAAAATGATGGAAAGGATAATGGATGCAAAGATAAATGAAGGATGATGTTGATGATGAATGAACAAGTGGAGATGAGTGAGATGATATGAAACTAAAATGAACTATCCATGATTACGCATATGCTCAAATGCAAACATAAAACAAACTAACGTAAAATGTAACTATGATGCAATGGGGATGATAAAATGTAACTATGAAGCAATTAATTAATCTAAGATGAGAATGCAAAGTAACACATGATATGAAAACTAAGTATAAGACTCCATGAAAGCTCCAAGCTCCTAAGAAAAACCTGCATGGTAATAATACTCAAAGTGTGGATGAAAAATGGCATTATAACACTATTCCAATTTGTATCTCAAAATAGCATTATAACATTACTCAAAAGGTGGATGATAAATGCTAAGGCAAGAGGGTGTATTTATAAGATTTCTCAAGCATTTTGTGAGGTGGCACCCATCAACGGTCTAGATTCAAAGGAGAAATAATAGACGGTGGAGATGAAAGGAATCAGGATGTTGTCCCCTTGACCAAGGACAACATGCCATGTGTGTGGAGATAATCCCTTGACCAATTGGAAACATGCCAAATGTATGGGATTCCCAAGTGTGTGAAACAAAGACCCATGTGCTCCAAATTTGTTGGAAGTGTGGGGAAATAAAGCCATGTGCTTTTTCTTATTGGTGGAAGTGTGTGTGAGGATAATTCTAATTAATAATTAGGCTTATTTATTTTCATGTGACCTTTATGAGGTGGCACACAAAAAGTTGTAGAAATGTGCTCTAATTCTTAATCAAGATTAAGGAAGGTTAATTAAATAAAAATGTTTAGGGTATTTTGTTTATTTAATTATTTAGAAGAATGTGAATTAGAAGAATTAAAGGGAAAGTGAACAATATAAATAAAGTAAGACCTTATTTATATGTCGTTGAAGCATTAATAAAATAGGTTGTATTTAATTAACTGAATGTGATGACCGTTTTTAGGTGTATTTAGTCACAAATTTTGTAATTTCATGAACTTTGTGAAGGTGTTATTTGGTTTTAGGTTTATTTTAGGTCCCAACTCTCATGTTTTTTGTATTTTTTTCTTACCAACAATTGTAATTATCATGGAGGATATTAATTACCAAATCTTATGATGTAATTACTAGATTAGATTTTTATCACCTATAATCATTTAATCAATCTAAAGTAATAGATTGTGATGAAGGGTGCTCCCCTTACAATCTGAAACTCACCACAACAACATAGAATTACACAAACAAAATTCAAGAAGGATGCAAAGATTTTCTATTAACACTGAAGTAAAAATAGAATTACAATATTACAACTGACTTCACATGGGCTTTCTAATTACATAAATATGCAAATCTGTAAATCGGAGCCAAAATCTACTCTAGTCTTCCCCCTCTCCTTTGTCACCCCATTTGTAACCTTTATCTAGAATGCGTAATTTCCCTAGAATTTTCTAGAAAGTGCAACCCCCACAAGAAGATATTTTGAAATTTTATCCAATTTGGTAGTGCAACTTCGTAGAGTCATAACTTTCAATATGACTATTGGATTTTCAATTATAATACCTTTTAGGAAATCTCTCGAGAAGACGCTTGTCCATTCAAAAGGTAGGCTACTTTGGTTTTTCCCTAATTTTTGAGCCCATTAGGAGCCTCTAAGTGCCTTAAAATTAACTTCGAATATTTTTAACAAGATTTTCAGAAATTTAAATTTTAATATCTCTCAAATGACACATGATATTGTAGTGATTTCTTCACCATTGGCTTCAATTTACCATTTTATAGGTCTATGTAGAATTTTGTGCCCATACATGCATGCATACAAACTAAAAATAGTAACTTTCCAAATTTAGCCCTTATTGAAAAGAAACAACTTTTTTTTGGGTTGATGCAAGATTGCTCTTACATCCTGGATGATTCTACATTAGATTGTCTTGTATTATTAGTGATGGAGAATATGACCTACATAGTAATTATTGCAACAATCATGTTTCCACATCCTAATGGATCTTATACAACCTCTTAGTCATTATTCAGAAAAATTTCATAGGATTCTAGTTAGATTATGTGATAAGATCTTGTGACTTTTGGTGCAAGAGGATAAAACATGGTTTTCTCTAAAAAAATATTAAAATGAGTTGAATAGAATAATGATTTCTCTATTTGGGCTTCACATGTCTAGCTCTAGGTAGTTGTCCTAGTGATTCATTTCGTGATCTCATCTTGATACATATTTGTTATTCAAGGAATTAATTTTTTAATATTTTCTATATATGGGAGGGATTTTTCATGTGCAACATAAACCTTCTTATTGTATGTGAGAGCTATTTTTTAAAAAAATACAACATATTTAATATTTTATATACAATATATAGTGATACTTTTGATTGATTTATAAGATTTATGGTTTTATTTGCATTATTATCTTCTTTATTATATTGCTTTCTCTTGAAGAGAAGTACACCTTCAAGGAGGGAAAAAAATATTTTACTATACATTTGCTATACAATTTTTTATTCTAGTTAGCACATATTCAAGGACGATGAGAAATATTTTTAGGAGGCAAGTGTAATTCATATTATTAGGAAATGGATTATTAAGTAAAACTTTATATTGAGATTATATTTGTAGGTTCATGTTGTTGTAAGATGATAATAGTCACATTAAGTCAATGCTATATGTTCTAAACCACTAGAAGAGTTGTTGTCAAGAAATATTGGTATAAATATTTGATGACTCTATTTTAGTGACAATAGGACTTGTTCAGTAGAGAAAATCCTCTAATCCCTCTCATCAATTTGAAAATGAAATTTCATTATATGAATAATTTATTTCTCTAATTTGTATTATTCATACTTTCTTTGAGGGTACACGGAATATATAAATAGTACATGAAAATATTGTAAATCCTTACCTAATTAGTATGGATATCATATATTGTGCTCTATGATAATATTAATGTATTCATATACAATCTAGTGTGTTAATAGGGCTAGCCACTAGGTCTAGAAGAGCATTGAGTGCATGAGAAAATTATCTTTTTTCTCTTATTCATTGGATACCCTCTCAAAAAAATTGAGCATAAAAATGCGCAAGCTCTTAGGAATTGCTAAATGTAGGTTGGATAACCAAAAAAAGAGGTCATGAAATTTGAATTAAATAGGTTCATCCCCATTTTATTAGAAAATGTGTCCAACATAACCATACTTGAATTAACTCCATGGTTTTTTTTTAATGTGAAGTGAACCAACATATAGTGCCATTTCCTCATATATGGTATTTTTCTTAGGTCCCCAATAAGTACAACTAAGTGACCACTAAGTAAATTTTAATTGTAATATGAGAATGCCTCATATAACTTACTATCAAAAATTTCTACAACCTTGGTCCAATAAAATTTTATTTCATAAATTAGAATGTGGCAAATGACATGTACATGCATTTATATTTTATAAAAATAAATAAATAGAGAAAGACATAATTATAATATAGAAAATGAACTAGGAATAGAGAAAGATACTCAAATAAGACAACAAAGTAAGGTGCATAGATTCATTACAAGAGATTGGAGTATATGTAAATCATCTTTAATACAAGAGTTATTTGAGAAAAAATAGGTTTTTTTATAAAATTATTTTGATAGATTCTAAAAAAGTAGTGAATAATAATAAATGATTGCATCAAAATAACTTACATAATTTAGGGGAAAAATTATGATTTTCTATGTAGCTAAACCTAACTCATATTGATGTCATGTTTTGTGTATAGTATCTTTCAAATGCTAGTTTCTCTAAACAAATGCCTTAATGAGTTTTAGAAGCAAATTTAGTTATTGAGATGGTGGTAAAGAAGAAATTTGTAGTGCATAGGAAGAAGTTGTAAGGGACTACACAAATCATGAGGTTTCCATCTCAGTTATTGAGATGGTGGTAAAGAAGAAATTTGTACTGCATAGGAAGAAGTTGTAAGGGACTACACAACTCATGAGGTTTCTATCTCCTTGTTTCCATTAGAAATGGAAGGTAGAGAAACCAAAAGTAGTAATTGAATTAGGTATATGTCCATGAACGTAAGTAGAAATAATGCATTCCAAAGGTGTGGAAGAGAAAGAGGTTCTTATCACATTACAAGTGTGTCATTTCTTGTTCTACACATACCAACACTATCTTCAACATTCTCTCGAAATCTATTTTGAACATAAATTTTCACTTGCTTGACTATAGAAGCTTCATGTCTACCACTTTCACATCCATTTTCTTCTTTCACTTTCTTAAATACTCATTGCACAACATCAACACACTAAATTTTGCAACATCTTTCCCACTCACTTTGAGCACAATAATCTTGAAACTATAAATTTTTATATGCTATCAATTAGATATTATAGTCAATGGTACTAGTTGATATCCTATATTTTCCATGATAAATAGCGTTTAGACCTATATTTTCCATTTTTTTGAGTTATATATTTATTGTGATGGATAATCACTTTTGTCTGTATTTAAAGAAGAGAAATCTAACGAATAAAGGTACTAGTTGATATCCTATTTGAAAAAGAGAAATAAATGCACGTTAAATATTTTGTAAAAAAATACTTCTAATTATTCTTAATGAAAATTAGGTATGATAAGTTTGAACAAATATCTTTACATGATAGATGATGTGTATACCTATATATTTACCCATTTTTAGTTATATATTTATTATGAGGAGATAATTGATTTGTCTCTATTGAAAGAAAAAAAAAAAAACTACTAGTTAACATCCCACTTGAAAAAAAACATAAATATAAACATTTATATTGTTTTTTTAACATTTATAATCATTTAAATAATATTATTTTGAAAAATATAATAAAAATATGATCATCATCTTTTTATTCACATCATTTATAATTGTATAAATAATAATATACCATTCTAAAAATCTACACCCATTTTTATTTATTTTTAATTAATTTATTTATGAATCAAGAATTTTTTGAGTCATCTTCTTTTACGGTCCTTGCAATTAATCTATGTATTTACTCATTAACTCCTCATTAAAGGCCGGCCTATCACTAAATAAATAATAACAATGGAAAACTCCGTGGTCATATGTCATGTTATTTATGGAAGCCAACTGATGGTCTTCATACATCAACAAATTTGTGGTCTACATTCACCATCAAAGATAAGCCACAAGATATGGACGCCACACAAGCCAGGAAATCTCCAAGAAATCCAAACTTAGACCATGATAGGGTACAAAGGGGTCACAGTATTTGGATAGGCTGTAAGATTTTTTATGATGACGTAATACAAAGGAAAGCTAATCAGATATGGTAACCAAGTGGTTTTGGACAGGAGGACCGGCTATCCTTGCCCTATAAATTAAAGGGTCTGCCTTGCCACCCTTTGTCCAACTAACAATATCATCAAACTACTCTGCAGTCGCAAGAGAGAGAGGCAATGGCGACAATGGCGAGGCTCTCATCCCCAGCATTTGCAGGGCAGATGGTGAAGAGCGACTTCGCCACAATGCTCAACGGACTGCGAGGAACGGAGCGTGTGAACATGCGAACAGGAGCCACCAAGACCACGAGCAAATCGGTGTGGACCTCGCAATGGTACGGTCCAGACAGGGTGAAATACTTGGGTCCCTTCTCCGGGAGGCGCCGTCATACCTAACGGGTGAATTCCCGGGCGACTACGGGTGGGACACTGCCGGGCTGTCGGCGGACCCAGAGACGTTCGCGAAGAACAGAGAGCTGGAAGTTATTCACAGCCGGTGGGCAATGTTGGGAGCGCTGGGGTGCGTGTTTCCCGAGCTGCTGAGCCGAAACGGGGTGAAGTTTGGGGGGGCAGTGTGGTTCAAGGCGGGCGCACAGATTTTCAGCGAGGGTGGCCTGGACTACCTGGGCAACCCCAGCCTCGTCCACGCGCAGAGCATTCTCGCCATCTGGGCATGCCAGGTCATCCTCATGGGTGCCGTCGAGGGCTACCGGGTGGCTGGGGGCCCGCTTGGCGAGATCACGGACCCACTCTACCCCGGCGGCAGCTTCGACCCTCTTGGCTTGGCCGACGACCCCGAGGCCTTCGCCGAACTGAAGGTGAAGGAGCTCAAAAATGGCCGTCTTGCCATGTTCTCCATGTTCGGTTTTTTCGTGCAGGCCATCGTCACTGGAAAAGGTCCCATCGAGAACTTGGCCGACCATCTTGCAGACCCCGTCAACAACAACGCCTGGGCTTACGCCACCAACTTCGTCCCCGGCAAGTGAGCGTCTTTGTGTCTTTCGCTCTGTGGTCAGATGCACAAAATTGTAAAATTCCATTTTCATTTAATCGCCAGGTTGCTTTCTTCTTTCCTCGGTTTCTCTTGTTATTATGTTTTATCTAGTCATGGTGCTGAAGGATTTTAACGCTTCGGAAAAGGCGTTACAGTGCAGTGTATGTATATGTTTGTGGAGAACGTTTCTGTAATAAAATCTCTGTTGAGTTATACTGTCTTTTCGACTTATTTGGGCTCACAGATTTTCTTATGACGTCGTAATACAAAGCAACATTGCAAAGCAAAGCCTCTAAGATTTTAACTGCCTTTCAATTAATTTTTAAAAATATAAATTATCAAAAACCCTGCCAATAAATTCAACTAAATTAATACTTATGCAGCCATCACATTTTTTTTATATAGGCATGTAATCACATTCTTGTTAAAATCATTCGGTTTGATTTCAAAAGCTATAGTAATGTGGATGATTGGTATGAAAATTAGATGAATGTGTTTTACGTACTTGAATTAATAATATATATTATATTAAACTAGATTATAATAAAGTTTTTTTATAATAATTTATTATGGTTTGCAAATAATTTAATTATATAATCTAATACATTTAAAAATTTAATACAATTTTAAAATGAAAAATGATCTAAGTTTCATCAAATTTCAATCTTGCTTGTCACTATTTTTCAAAACTATCACAATATCATAAAACATATATATGTATGTGTGTGTGCCTGTCTATATATGTATATATATGTATATATATGTATATGTGTATATGTATATGTGTATATATATATGTATGTATGTACAAATACATATATATATACACATATACATATACACATATACATATATATACATATATATACATACATATAGATGTATGTATATGTATATGTACACATATATATACACATATACATATACATATGTATACATCTATATGTATGTATATACATATATATATATGTATATACATACATATAGATGTATGCATATGTATATGTATATATACATACATATAGATGTATGTATATGTATATGTACACATATATATACACATACATATATGTATATATATATGTATGTATATATATGTATATATATGTATATATATACATATATATACATACATATATATACATACATACATATATATATATATATATATATATATATATATATATATATATATATATATATACAAACACACACATATATATGTATATATACACACACATACAATAGAATTAGCTAGATGTCCATGAACTTAAGTAAAAGCAATGTGTTATGAAGAAGATATGGAAGAGAAAGAGGTTCTTATTGCACTACAAGTTTGTCATTTCTTGCTTTACACATACTAACACTATCTTCAACATTCTGTTGACATCCATTTCTAACATAGATTTCAACTCACTTGAATGTACAAGCTTCATGTCCACCATTATGACATCCATTTTTCTGCTTTCACTTTCCTAAATGTTGCACAACATCAACACATAAATTTTTTCAACATTTTTTAAAACATAAGAATCTAATAAATTGTAAATGTCAATATGCTATCAATTGGATATCATACTCAATGGTTATTAGGTATGATAATTTTGAATGAATATCTTTACATGATAGATGAAATTTGAACCTATATTTTCCATGTTTTTGAGTTGTATATTTATTGTGATGGGTGATTAATTTTATCTCTACGTATTTTCTCATATACTCCTCATTAAAGGTCGGCCTATCAATATAATTAGCCGATAGGCTATTTGTGTCAACTTTGCTTGGAATTTTTGTTAGCCTCGCTGTTTTTCAGGCTTTCGACAATCGGGGAAAAGGTGGTGGGTGGGTTATAACTTTGGTCAAAATTTTCAACAGCCTCCCAGATTTTTGGCCTTCCAGTAACTGCGAAGAAGGTGGCGGAGGCGGTTGTTGGCTGCTTTGGGAATAGGGTGGCATTTGTCGAGCCGTGTGGATAGAGAAGGTTGCAAAAGTTAAAGGTTGGTTCGCATGAACATTAATTGTTGTATGCTTTGCATGTACTGGGGATCGTCGTAATAACAACTACCCTTTAACGCCTCGGGGAACAAAATGAATGTTTGGGAAATTTTCAATGAGCCATTGTTTGGTGCCGTTCTGTTGGTATACCTGATATGAGAGTCATGAGCGATGAGGGTAAGCTTCTGTGAGGGTGCAAGCTGGATTAAGTTTTATGCAGCTTTTGCGAAGGTGGGTGGAGGTTATTTTGTGATTTTTGGAAGGGTAGATGGTTGGAAATGCAAAAGAAAAGTGCCACTTGTGATAATATTTTGCCTATTTTTGTGCAGGCAAGTTGGCGAGAAGATGTGTGTTTGAAGTACGTGTGGAGAGGTGCATGCAGAAGAAACCCTTGGCGATATTGTTTAATTTGTGGTTGGCAATTATATTGCTTGATTTTCCATAAGGTATTGTTGATTGTTTCAAATACCTTGTCTGATTTATGGTTTGTATGCATTTGATACTGTGATTTTTTGTGGGTTTCTGTTTATGGTTTCCGTTATATGCGTATGTTTGGAGGCTTGGAGAAACAAGGGAGCTTGGAGAAAGTTGGTGGAAAGAGGTTTGTTTGAAACAACTGACAAGAGGTGCATATGCAAAAAAAAGTTTTCCATATTATTTCATTGGATTTTCTATAAGGTACTGTTGATTGCTTCTAATTTTGATAAGGGGCTGTTGAGAAAGGACTATATTGTTTTTGAAAATGAGTATTGTTTGATTTAAGGTTTGTGTTTTGTGTTTATGGTTTTGCATGGGTTCTTATCTGTCATTTTTTGTGTTTTGTGGGTTTCTTCGTCTGGGTCAGTCTTTAAACCAATATTGTTTGGTTTATGGCTTCCGATTTGTGGTTATGGTTGTAATGGAATAAAATAGTCAATCCTATATGCTTTGTGTTAGCTTCCATTGGGCATTGTCAATTATAGTTGTGTTGCTTAAGCTAGATTGTTTCATTTTGGAGAAGGTGATGTTGAAAAGGTTGTATTTTTTTAATTTTCGAGGAGATTGTGTTGAGAAAAGAGTGTTTTTTGTATGGGTTTGTTACTGTCAACTTTCATAGGGTTTGTGTTTAATGTTTGCATTTTGTGGCTATGTTTGCAATGGAATAAAATTGTAGAGAATATGGAGTTTTTGTTGATTGTTATTGTATAGCTCGGCCTATATTGTGGCTTTCTGCATGTGGGTGGTTGTAGAAAGTAATTTTGTTTGATTTATGGCTTTCATTTTTTTGTTATGGTTGGAACAAAATAAAATAATTAATGTTGTTGATTCTATGTTTGGTTACATTAGGTATTATTGATTATTGTTGTCTGCCTTAGGCTATATTGGGTATATTTTAATATCAATAAATATGTAATATTAAAATTGTTAAGGTTATGGAATTTTGGTCGATTCTTATTATATATCTTCAGCTATATTGTGGCTTTCTACATTTGGGTGGCTATTGAAATTAATGTTGTTTGATTTATGGCTTTCGTATTCTAGTTATGGTTGGAACAAATAAAATAATTAATGTTGTTGATTCTGTATACACTTAAAAATGGTCACATCACATTGTCTGGTAATTAATTAAATATTTTTAATATTTAATTGAAATCTTCGAATTCTATCTGCGTATAAATAAATTTAAATAATTTATTTATATTTCTTCATTATTTTATTTTGATTAAATAAATAAGTTTATTTAATCATCTTTTCGTATTCATTTCTTAATTAATTAAATAAATATTACGATTTATTTATATTAATTATCATATAATCTTAGTTTGAATATCTTATTCAAATAAAGATTAAAATATTCTTCTTCTTCTAAAATATCTATTTATAATTAAATATTTCAAATATTTAATTAATTCCTCTAAATCGATTCATATATCTATTTTATAATTAAATATTCATTAAATATTTAATTAATTCTTCTAAATATTTCATATTCTTCTAAAGTCACATTACAATTAAATATTACAAAATATTTAATTAAATCTTCCATAGTATAAAAATCAAAAATCAAAATTCATAAAATGAAATTAAATAAATTTATTTATTTAATTAATTTTGGGATTTATCTTCAACACCCGTGAAACAAACTGCCAAAACAGAAAATTAAATTTTCTCTATTTCTATGCAGGCTTGTTCCCATGGGTTGAAGACATGAATCCATCCTTCTCTCCAACCTCTCAACCTCTCCCATTTTCTTCTCAACTTCTTCATCTTTCACCATTCAAACCTACCAGACAATCTCATAGCCGTAGATTCTTGCCAGCCGGGATTGTGCCTGCAAAAATCTATAAATACGACTGTCGGGAGCTCCAAATCATATAGAAGTTTTAAGCAAGTAAATTATAGGAAAATTTCATAGCATTCATACTTTCATAGCATAGAATCATAGCATAATATAGCATAGAATCATAGCAATAGCAGTATAGAATCATGATATTTTTCATTCACAGCCCTTGTGCATAATCCACAGCCCCTATCCATATCCGTATTAGCAATTCCATTCCATCAACATATAGAATAGAGGTTTTTTCATTTGCATACTCATTCTA
Organism: Sequoia sempervirens; assembly: GCA_007258455.2. Lineage (NCBI taxonomy): Eukaryota > Viridiplantae > Streptophyta > Pinopsida > Cupressales > Cupressaceae > Sequoia > Sequoia sempervirens. The sequence continues at coordinate 59,466 of VDFB02081422.1, forward strand.
CAGCAGCCATTTGGAGAAGCTTACATCAAATCTGAGAGCAGCAACTTCAAATTCCTGGAGATAGAGGAAGATGAAACGGCTCTGAAGAAACTTTGTTTTATTTGATTTCATTTAGTTTTCTTTAGTATAATGTTTCATTTGTGTTTGTGTTTTCAATTAGATTAATAAATAAACAACAACACATTTTTGGTGCCCACCATGGGGCTCTTGCCCCCTTTTTTTAATATCTGTTTGTAGTTTCTTTTGACAGGTTACAGACAAAAATAGTGGAATAGCGCAGACAACACATTTCGAGAATTTCATCTCCAGTTTAGCGCATTTGAAGACTGTTGTAGTGCCCTTAACAACTATTGCAGCACCTTTAATAACTTTTGCAGCACGCATAATCACTTTTGCAGTGCCCATAATCAGTTTACAGCGCCCTTAATCAATTTTATAGCGCCCATAAGAGTTATTGCAGCGCTTGTAATTAGTATTGTAGCGCCTATAATGTCTGTTGCAGCGCAACTTTTAAAAGGTAGTATTTTGTAATCTATAATTGTAAAAAAGTCTAACTGATTCCGACGCAGCCGCAGACAGTTAGAAATTTTTAAGGATAAAACGAACCAATCCTAGGGTAGTCATCTAAAGTAAAAAGAACCAATCCTAGGGTAGTCATCTAAAGTAAAACGAACCAATCCTAGGGTAGTCATCTAAAGTAAAATGAATCAATCCTAGGGTAGACACTTCATGTTTCGTTTTGGGCTTAAAAAAGAATTTTCTTTTTATGTGAAGCAACATCTTCACTTAGTTTAGAAAATTTTCATTTGGTGCTTAAAAACTGAATCTTTGTTTGCTTTGCTTCAATGGTGATAGGCCTATGCTCTCCCCTTAACTGGGTGATCAAAATGCCAAACTCATCAATTTCCCTTTATGCAATTTACAGTTTTATTAATACCTCTTAGAAGGCCTACCGTAGTGGGAAAAAGTACTCACCCTACGAGAACGACCTAAGTGGGAACAACTAAAGCCAAGTTTTCCAACCCACTATAATCAAATGCGGATGGTCGATGAAAATCCCATTCGACGGTAGTGTGCATTGATAACCATCCCCAAAGCCTTTGTTCTAAAGGTAGGGAGGTCTCTCGAGGGATTCTATCATTTGCCGCACCGAACAGAAACCCTTACTACGAACCTAGTGTAGTATCTTACCGAGTTAGTTTCTGAACATCATTTCAATCACAGTGCAGGGGAGGGAAGAATCTACCCCTAAGATACTCACCATATAACTACCAAGGATTGTTTGCTCAGGGGATCCAGTATCCACTTCCATCACTCTAAGTACGCACCTGGAAAAGACAAAAACACGGGCGCCCTTTCGGGGGTGACATGGCTGTGTGAGTCGACGCAGTTCTAAGATGTGGGCTGTTGATTGCTATGATGACCTACTTGAGAACTAAGAGTGAGTCTGTTTGAAGTGCTTATCATGTGTAAAACCCGTTAAAACACTTTTTGAACAACATTTTGGTTATACACTTGATGTTTAGTATAGGACTTAAGACAACCACTTTAAAACTTGTTTGATGTGTTTTCAATACATTAATTTAGATAAGATCATCCAAAACACTCATTATCACATTGATCAATCTCATGTTACGAGATTGGAAATCCACAAAGTTTGTAAAGAAATCCATTTCCAAAAGGATTAAGAAGCCAAAGAAACCCCTCAATCACAAGAAATTATTGAAGAAGCAACGATTCTTGTATCAAAGTCGAAAAGTTTTACTCAAATATAGAACCTTTCTTCATAGGTATCATGATTGTGTTAGAGTTCTTTCAGATGATTATGCTATAGAGCCCTTATATTCACAAGCTTACTTTCAAAGAAGAGCCCTTTCTCAAAGGCATAACTATAGTCAACGCATTCATTTCAATTATATTCCCCAACCCGCAATCGAATATTCTACTCGTCCAAATCAAATTTTGCAATAGAGAACTTAGAATACATTAGGCATCTATCATAAAAATCCATCCTTTTACAAAGCCATGATCAAAACTTCATAAAGTGCAAAATCATCCTTTTCTTGATCTTTTGCTTATATTCCCGCTAAACAGGATTTTCATCCTTTCACTTAGGGAACAACACAAGCTACAAGATTAGAAATTCTGTGTAAGTCATAGAATTTTCATTCTATCCTGACTTTCATATATCACACTATTTCACTCTTTTGATCAAAAGTAAGTAGAATTTGGAATAAAATCTATGCCTGTCTTCACGAGATCTCAAAAACAAATGGAAAAAGATGAGGGAGAAACCACTACCAGTAAAATGGGTGACCATAATGAAAAAGAAGAGGAAATGTTTAATCTTGATGAGTTAACAGAAGAAAAGCTTCAAGAAGCAGAACAGGATCCCCAATTCCATACTCTTATGGAAAGAATTCTAGAACGTAACAAAGAAAAATATTTTCTTTCATTAGCTAATCAAGGAGCTAAGTTGCCTCACACTTTTGACATAGAAGGGATTAAACAAAATCCTGAAACTCCTCTTAATGACTTTAGTGCTCTTAACCAACAGATAAAAGAATTACAAGGGAAAATAAAGGAAATGCAAGGAGGTACAACAAAGAAATATGTTTTGGAAGACATATCTCCTTATCCATTTGATAGGAGTCTTCAAATGATCCCATTTCCAAAACATTGCGAAATTCCTAAGTATGATAGGTATAATGGAAAAACTGATCCCATTGACCATGTTAGGGATTTCCGAAACATGAGTCTTGAATTCGCCTATGACGATACTTACTTGATGCGATTATTTCCACGAAGTCTAGGTGTACAATCCATGGAGTGGCTTTCAAAAATCACTCCACCTATCAAAACTTTTGAGGAGTTGATAAATCAGTTTATCTCACAATACTCCTACAACATTCAACACCAAATAACAATGCTTGATCTTTGTAAAGTGAAACAAAAAGTAGGAGAACCCTTCACGACGTTCTTGCAAATTTGCACGATATTCTCGTCCTATTCCTGAAAAGGAAAAGATGGATATCTTTATAAATAGCCTTGATCCAGAATTAAGCTATAGGCTTAACCTTCATTGTCCTCATAACTTTGAAAAATTGATTGAAAACGCAATCACCATTGAAGGGGCCTTGGTTAAAAGGGGAGTGATAAAACTTGATAATCCAAGTACATCAAATCAAAACAACAACGATAAAACAAGGTTTTGGAACAGAAACAAAAATGTTGTCAATGATGGTATAGTGGATGCAAATAATTTACGAACAAGACCATCTGTTTTCAATCTATCAAGTGCTCCACGAAACAATCCACAAGGAAATACAATTCAACAAGGTAACAACAATCAACAAGGACAAATTTCCAAGCAAGAAAACATGACCAATCAAAATACTAATCAAAATCGTGATAATTTCAATAATAATCTTGGTAATGCCCAAACATCAAATCCGTCTAGACCTTCATTCTTTTCAAATCGACGGACTTTTACCGCTTTGGGTCAATCTCTTGAGTCTGCTCTCAAGGAGCTTCTTGATAATAAGGTTATCACCTTACCACCACAAAGAGATTATGAGCCACAAGTCAAACCACCATCATGGAATGACTCGTATTATTGCAATTATCATCGATGTAAGGGTCATAGAACAAACAATTGTCAAGCTTTGAAAAATCTAGTACAAGATTTAATTGACAATGGTACCATTACAATTGAGGGGCATCATACCAATGATGATCATCAAGCATTCAAAGATCCTTTGCCAAACTATCAAAAGGGGGAAGCATCGGATACCAAAGCCAAAAGCATACGTAATGTTGAAGACAATATAATCCGTCACATCCACACATATGATCATTGGGTTAATGTTATCAAAATCAAGGGAAAACAAGAATATCAACAGGTTAATGTAACAACAAGAGGTCAAGCAAAGGTTGTTTTAAAAGGAAGTTCATCTAAAACAACTATTTCTTCTCCAAGTCAGTATAATCTGGTTGATCAATTGAGAAAAACATCAGCTCAAATATCCATTCTTGAACTTCTCAAAATATCCCCCATACACAAGAATATTTTAGAAGAAGCTCTTGTAAATACAACTGTTGATACTGATTTAGATGCAAACAAATTTCAAGCCATGGTGGGACATTTATCTTCCCCCACTTGTCTTTCATTTTCCGACAAAGATGATGCTTCCATGACACATCCACATAATTCCTCACTCTATCTTGAAGTCATGATCCATAAACATCGAATTAGACGTGTCTTAATAGATGGAGGAGCCAGTTTGAATATTTGTACCTTAAAATTAATAAATGCCTTAGGAATATCAGAAAATGAAATTGACCCACGAAGGAAGATAACCATCAAGGCATATGATGATGAAGAAAGAGCTTCTAAAGGATTAATATTGCTACCTATCAGAGTGGGACCTGTTGTGAAGAATACATTTTGTCAGGTTCTAGATCGAGATCTGTCTTATAACATACTTTTGGGTCGTCCGTGGATTCATGATATGCAAGCAGTACCATCAACATATCATCAATGTATCAAGTTTCCATATGATGGACAAGAAATAACTATACAAGCTGATTACAATAGTACCCAAACTTGTTCAAATCTTAGAGTAACTCAAGATGTCTTTGTGCCACACAATAGGGAAGCTGTTGCTATTTCTTCTTCCAATCTACAAGTCCAATTGCAAGAATTGACAAAGAATCTTGATACTAAGCTGAAGTTTAAAGACAAAGGGGTAGGTGAATATTCACTATCTCTCTCTACTTTACCTCCTTCTCCAAGATCACATGGTTTTCCAACTTTATCAAATCAAAAGATTGCAACCGCTTCTACATCTCAAGCTTCCGTGCCAATCACAAAGTTTGATGGAAAATTCATTAGAGCTAATACCACTGAAGAAGAAGCTGAAGATAGGGACATCCTAAATTGGCTATACAAAGATGAAGATGAATCTCTCTTGCACATTAAGTTGCCTAAAGAACAATATGGTAAGGGGTACGCTATCATGCAAAAGATGGGCTATGAAGGGAATGGTCCTATAGGGAAACGAAGAGAAGGAATTGTGGAACCAATTCAACCTATTTCAAAGCATTCAAGTGATAAAACAGGACTTGGATATGGTAAAGATAAAGAAGAATCTACTTCACAGCAGACACAATTAACTCATGAAGGAGGATCTGTGTCAGATAAATCTCATGAATCAGTTTTCCAATTGCAAAATAGTTCAGATACTGATTCTAATGAATATGAATGGGACACCATTTATAATGATGAATTTTGGAGGGATAAACAAGTTGATACCATACACAAATATGCACCTGTTCTTATACAAGGAGAAGGCTCAAGGTCTCCACTTGATTTTGTTTTACAAAGCGATCATGACTCAAGTGAGGAAGAATCAGATTCTAACGAGATTGACAATCAACAGGAGAATACCATCATAGACCTTGTCTATCATGAGGATGATAGCCATATCATGACTTTGACAATTCAAGACCTTACCCAACCTAATGATCCTATGCCTTTAGTTTATCCAGAACTTATAGATTGGGACATTGACGCACCTATCCATATTCCTACATTCAGTAATGATGAGGACATTATAAATTTCCTTTGTTCCTCAAATGAAGAAAAAAATTGTTTCATTCAAGAATCTTATACTCATGATTTTAATAAGGAGGGTGTCAAGTCTCTTAGCTGCAAAATAAATGAAATAAAAGATGGATCTATTGATGAAAACCGAAAAATGGCAGTGATAGATCAAAACAAGAGAAAAATAAAGAGCGAATCTGACAGTGAAAACCTTTCTGAGGCACTGAAGGATGAGAAACTTGACACTCTTCCCAAGTATCATCATGAAAGATCTTCTATTTTGATTGAACCAACAAATCAATCAACATAAGTACAGCAGAACAGCCAAAAGTTTTGCAACTTGCAGCATCATTAACAGTTGAGGAAGTCCTGAAATTCATGGAATTCTTGAAGGAGAATCAAATTAACTTTGCTTGGTCATATGCTGATATGCCAGGGTTAGATCCTAATTTGATAATGCATCATTTATCTATCAAACCTGGGACAAAGCCTGTAAAGCAAAAGCTCAGAAAAATGCATCCACATGTTGCATTATTGGTCAAAGAAGAATTAAAGAAGCTTTTGGATGTTGGATTCATTCAAACTATTGACTATGCAGAATGGATTTCAAATATTGTACCTATTTCAAAGCCAGATGGAAGGATCAGAGTTTGTACATATTTCAGGGATTTAAATAAAGCTTGCCCCAAAGATGATTTTCCTTTGCCCAACATAGACATGATTGTTGACTTAACTGCTGGCCATGCAATGTATTCATTAATGGATGGATTTTCAAGATACAACCAGATAAAAATTGCACCAGAAGATCAAGATAAAACAACGTTTCACATGTCCTTGGGGTACCTATTGCTGGAATGTAATGCCATTCAGGTTAAAGAATGCTGGAGCTACTTATCAAAGAGCAATGACAACTATTTTTCATGATATGATGCATACATTCATGGAAGATTATGTTGATGATTTACTTGCCAAATCTCATACACGAGATGAACACCTGAAATCTTATCAAAAATCTTTATCAGAATGGAGAAGTTCAATGTTCGACTAAATCCAAAGAAATGTGTCTTCGGCGTTACATCTGGAAAACTCCTAGGGTACATTGTTTCAGAAAAGGGTATAGAAGTTGATCCAGAAAAGGTACAAGCTATAATGGACATGCCTCCACCATGAAATATCAGTCAATTAAGATCATTGCAAGGAAGATTACAGTCCATTAGAAGGTTTATAGCTCAACTGGCAGATAAAAGCTTGCCATTTACACATTTATTGCATAAAAATGTCCCATTCAAATGGGATGACAAATGTGAAGCAGCATTCAATCAGATCAAGCAATATCTTACGCATCCACCAGTTTTAATTCCACCTATTCCAGGAGAGCCACTCATACTCTATATTTCAGCAATAGAAGTATCTTTGGGAGCATTGCTAGCACAAGAAGATTCTACAGGTAAAGAAAGGGCCATATATTATATCAGCAGAACCTTAACAAGACATGAGTTAAACTACAGTTTCATTGAAAAAGCTTGTCTTGCAGTAGTGTTTGCTTCTCAAAAGTGGCACATTATATGTTGGATCATACAGTTAAGCTGATAACAAAGATTGATCCATTGAAATACCTATTAAGCAGAGCTACTTTAACAGGAAGACTTGCAAAATGGGTAATGATCTTAAGTGAGTTTGACATTCACTATGTAGATCGAAAAGCTATTAAAGGACAGGTCATTGCAGATCAATTGGTTGAAGCTCCTTTACAAGAAGAAAATCCAATGCACATTGAGTTTCCTGATGTAGATGTCTTTTCAGCAACAATTCAGAGACTGTGGGCATTATACTTTGATGGATCTTATACACAATATGGCTTGGGGGCAAGGATTCTTTTTGTTACACCTGAAGGACATACCATTTCACGATCATATCAGGATGTTTCCTTGCACAAATAACATAGCTGAATATGAGGCATTACTCAGGATTGAAGATAGCTTTGGAATGGCAGATTTCAGAGCTGGAAGTTTATGGTGATTCACAACTTGTCATTAATCAAATTAATGATGATTATCAAACTAAAGATGATAAGTTGCTACCATACAAGAACATGGTGGATGATTATAAGAAATATTTTGTGTCAATCAAGTTTTCACAAATATCAAGGATTGATAATAAAGCTGCAGATGCAATGGCTACCATTGCTTCTTTATTACAAATATCTAAAGATCAAACCAAGTATGAATTTGGTGGAACAATTGTTTTCTCCCGCCTATGATAATCCTGAAACCCAAGTTCTATGTATTTGACCGGTTCAGATTCACCTTTATATGGCAAGACTTATACCTATTTGAAAGATAACATCTTGCCTTCAGATTTATCCCGCAACCAAAAACAGAATTTCATTCACCAATCATCCCGTTATACCTTAATTGCCAATATCCTTTATCGACGTGGTCTTGATGGTACACTCCTTAGATGTCTTGAACGTGATGAATCTGAAAAAGCCTTACAAGAAGTTCACGGTGGTATTTGTGGAACTCATTCGAGTGGTTTGACTTTAGCCAAGAAACTTGTCAGAATGGGGTACTATTGGCCTACCATGGAGCAAGATTCTTTTAATTTTGTCAAGAAGTGTTCTAAATGTCAGATCCACGGGAATCTTATTCATGCACCTGCACAAGAACTACAACCTTTCATTTCGACATGGCCTTTTTCTCAATGGGGATTAGATCTTGTTGGTAAAATACATCCTTCATTGTCAAATGGTCATAAATTTATCATCACAGCTACGGAGTATTTTACAAAATGGATTGAAGCTATTCCTCTAACAACAGTGACTGGTAAACAAATATCTTCATTTATCTTGAATTACATTATTTGTAGATATGGAATTCCTAATTCTATTGTTACTGATACTGGAAGACCTTTTAAGAATCAGGATGTTGAACTTTGTGAAAGATTTCACATCCAACACAGGTTCTCTACACCTTATTATCCACAGGGTAATGGTCAAGCAGAAGCTTCTAACAAAACTATCTTGAAGATATTAAAAAAGATAGTAAATGACGTTGGACGTGATTGGCATGTCCAATTAAACCCAGCTCTATGGGCATACAGAACCAGTGTTTGCACACCAACATGAGCTACACCATATGCTTTAGTTTATGGAGCAGAAGCAATTTTACCATTAGAAGTTGAAATACCTTCGCTTAGGGTTTCACTCAAGGGATTGATAAGTGATGAAGACTACAGAGTTTCTCGCCTTCAGGAACTAGAATTGTTAGATGAAAGACGTCAACATGCAGCTGATCATTTGAAAGGTTATCAACAAGTTATGTCCCGTAGTTATAATCACAGAGTTAAACCACAGGCATTTCAAGTGGGTGACTTAGTTTTGAGAGAAAATCCACGTAATTAGCAAGACAGAGAAAAGAAAGGGAAATTTGAACCTAATTGGCTTGGTCCATTTGTTATCGTAGCAGCATACGGTTCTGGTGCATATCAGTTATCCACATCAGAGGGGGACCTATTTGAAGAGCCAATCAATAGTATTCATCTGAAGAAGTTCTATGTCTAAAAAGTCCTGAAATTTTTTAAAAAAAATCATAAAAAGTCCTAAAAAAAAGAAAGAAAGAATTTTTTTGAAAAAGTGCAATAAAAACAAGTGGTGAAAACTTGGCAAACAAGCGCTACTTATGATCAAAATGGGCTCCTCCATTTATTAGTTTATGTCTTGTTTTCACTTTCAGCATCATCCATCTGCGTATATCATCTATATATATCTTTCATTATCCATATCATGTAGTGGGAATCTTTAGGTTTCATCATGGCTTGATGAAATTTGTACATATCTTTTATCCTTAGGTTGTGTTTACACTGGGAGCAAACCACATAAATATACAAGAGAGGGGCAATGAGATTTCAAAATATCACAAACAGACAAATGACAGTTTGACAAAACATAACAAACATTGTCATATCAAATCAATCACAACATGTTTATTCAATACCAATGGAAATTGAAACAACATGCTCCAAACAAATGAGAATATCAAATCAATCACAACATGTTTATTCAATGCCAATGGAAATCGAAACAACATGATCCAAACAACTATCGAAATGAGAATATCAATGATGATAACCAAATTGGATGATCTTAATCTGAATAAATGTTTGAAATACTTTAAGCAGGATTTAAATGGTTGTTTGATTTTCTATCATATCTCTGGAGTAATTCAATGATGTATTGAACTAGAAGAGCAAGGAAGGAGTATGATTTTTCTTTGTCTGCTGTTTGTGAGGAAATCATTAGTACTATGAAATTGGTCGCGAGACATGCTCTACTATGTATCATGGATGACATTTCAGAATTTGCATGGGAAACGGGTTAACTCTTGTCTGTTTATGCAAGCAATACTCAGGTCATCTCGGTTCAATTATACCTCGATGCTTGTATTAACTTGCTATTAAAAATCATGAAAGTAATACTCAGGTCATCACTGGTGCTAACATACCCTTTGATGCTTGTATTAACTTTCAACATTTCAAAGCTCTATGATGATACAAAAAGCATGAATAAGCTCTCTAAATGGCAATATTGTATGAATGTCCTGCATGGTTAGTATAGATTGCATTCATGTTAGAATCTGCATTTTGCATTTGTAGATTTTCCCAAAAGCTGGCAAAGTATACAATGTCTGAATAAAAAAAATCAAAAATGATCACATGAAAACACTATGAGGTGCTACCCCCATATGTTGTTGGTCTCACACCACCTATTCCTACATCAGAAGATCAAATCATCAATAACATCAGAAGATCATACACTTACTCAAATCAAAATGGATCATCAAATCAATCAAATCAATCCAATCAGAATACATCATTCGACTATTTGTTTTTAACAACTTTGAAAACAAATTTATCAACATATCAACCGATTTGTCTTTCAACAACTTTGAAAGCAAATTTATCACAATTTTGTTTGTTTTTAACAACTTTAGAAACAAATTCATCAACCAAATCTGAATATCAACTTTTTGTTTTTCATCATCATGAAAACAAATTTATCAAATCATGTTTGTTTTTAACAACCTTAGAAGCAAACTTATCAACAACTATTTGTTTTTAACAACTTTAAAAGCAAATTTATCAGCTATATTTGTTTTCCAACAACCTTGGGAACAAATTTATCAGACAAACATCATCAAATCAGGGCATCTCAATACACAAAATTGGGGCATTTTATCATATTTTAACATAGCAGGGGCAATTTCTTCATCAATTTTTCATTTCATGTCTCTTCGGGTCAATTTCTTCAAATCATTAGTTTCGAACGATGAATCGACATCTTCAAAATCTATAAAAATCGAAAAAAAAAAAATAAAAAATAAAAAATAAAATAAAAAAAATTAAAAAAAATTCCAAAATCGATTCATCGTTCGTGGGGGCATATACCTATCAACATTTCGACAGTCAACATTTGGGGCAAAATTCAAAATTCTTTGAAGCAATGCGTAAAACACATCACTTCAAAGAGGGGCAAAATGTATACACTTAAAAATGGTCACATCACATTGTTTGGTAATTAATTAAATATTTTTAATATTTAATTGAAATCTTTGAATTCTATCTGCGTATAAATAAATTTAAATAATTTATTTATATTTCTTCATTATTTTATTTTGATTAAATAAATAAGTTTATTTAATCATCTTTTCGTATTCATTTCTTAATTAATTAAATAAATATTACGATTTATTTATATTAATTATCATATAATCTTAGTTTGAATATCTTATTCAAATAAAGATTAAAATATTCTTCTTCTTCTAAAATATCTATTTATAATTAAATATTTCAAATATTTAATTAATTCCTCTAAATCAATTCATATATCTATTTTATAATTAAATATTCATTAAATATTTAATTAATTCTTCTAAATATTTCATATTCTTCTAAAGTCACATTACAATTAAATATTACAAAATATTTAATTAAATCTTCCATAGTATAAAAATCAAAAATCAAAATGCAATAAATGAAATTAAATAAATTTATTTATTTAATTAATTTTGGGATTTATCTTCAACACCCGTGAAACAAACTGCCAAAACAGAAAATTAAATTTTCTCTGTTTCTGTGCAGGCTTGTTCCCGTGGGTTGAAGACAGGAATCCATCCTTCTCTCCAACCTCTCAACCTCTCCCATTTTCTTCTCAACTTCTTCATCTTTCACCATTCAAACCTACCAGACAATCTCATAGCCGTAGATTCTTGCCAGCCGGGATTGTGCCTGCAAAAATCTATAAATACGACTGCCGGGAGCTCCAAATGATATAGAAGTTTTAAGCAAGTAAATTATAGGCAAATTTCATAGCATTCATACTTTCATAGCATAGAATCATAGCATAATATAGCATAGAATCATAGCAATAGCAGTATAGAATCATGATATTTTTCATTCACAGCCCCTGTGCATAATCCACAGCCCCTGTCCATATCCGTATTAGCAATTCCATTCCATCAGCATATAGAATAGAGGTTTTTTTATTTGCATACTCATTCTACAGCAGCCATTTGGAGAAGCTTACATCAAATCTGAGAGCAGCAACTTCAAATTCCTGGAGATAGAGGAAGATGAAATGGCTCTGAAGAAACTTTGTTTTATTTGATTTCATTTAGTTTTCTTTAGTATAATGTTTCATTTGTGTTTGTGTTTTCAATTAGATTAATAAATAAACAACACAGATTCTATGTTTGGTCACATTAGGTATTATTGATTATTGTTGTCTGCCTTGGGCTATATTGCACATATTTTAATATGAATATATATAGGTAAGATTAAAATTGTTAAGGTTATGGAGTTTTGGTCGATTCTTATTATGTAGCCTGGGCTATATTGTTGCTTTCTGGATCTAGGTGGCTATTGAAACCAATGTTGTTTGATTTATGGCTTTGATTTTTTGGTTATGGTTGGAACAAAATAAAATAATTAATGTTGCTGATTCTATGTTTGGTTACATTAGGTTGTTTGGTTTATGGCTTCTAGTTTGTGGTTATGGTTGCAATGGAATAAAATAGTCAATCCTATCCGCTTTGTGTTAGCTTCCATTGGGCATTGTCGATTATATTTGTGTTGCTTAAGCTCTATTATTTCATTTTGGAGAAGGTGTTGTTGAAAAGGTTGTATTTTTTCAATTTTCGAGGAGATTGTGTTGAGAAATGAGTGTTTTTTGTATGGATTTGTTACTAGCAATTTTCGTAGGGTTTGTGTTGATTCTATGTCTCGTTACATTAGGTATTACTAATTATTGTTCTCTTCCTTAGGCTATATTGGGTATATTTTAATATTAATATATATATGTAACATTAAAATTGTTAAGGTTATGGAGTTTTGGTCGATTCTTATTGTATAGCTCGGGCTATATTGTGGCCTTCTACATGTGGGTGGCTGTTGAAAGTAATGTTGTTTGATTTATGGCTTTCGTATTATGGTTATGGTTGGAACAAAATAAAATAATTAATGTTGTTTATTCTATGTTTGGTTACATTAGGTATTATTGATTATTGTTCTGTGCCTTAGGGTATGTTGTGTATATTTTAATATGAATATATATAGGTGAGATTAAGATTGTTAAGGTTATGAAGTTTTGGTCAATTCTTATTGTATAGTGTGGGCTATATTTTAATATGTATATATGTCAGTGTTTACATTTAATGCTTGCTATCCACATGTTGACCTAAGCCTACTTAGGCATGGCATTTATTATGCAAGTTAAATATCTCTTGATATTTTGCCTTGCTAGATATTTTCTAGATATTTTCCTCATATTGAGATATTTCTCATACTTGGATATTTCTCCTCATGCTTGGATATTTCTCCTTTATAAGGAGACCCTTGACTATCTAATAAAAGTGGAGGAGCTTATGCATTATCTGTGCTTTTTTTATATCTTTGTGATCTATAGGTTCTTTCATGGTATCAAAGCTATTCAAAGATGTTTTTAGGCCATAGGCGAATGTCCTTGGAGAGTAGCTTGTGGACTGTTCCTAATTTGGAGGCTGCTTGATCTCCAACGCCATAAACTACTTCCTCTTGCGTAGCTTGCCAAGGGTGCAAATTCCTTTTTCTTTGTGCAGGACAGAGGAGGCACATTAGGCATCAAAGCAGGCCTTTGTGAAGGCATTTGTGCTGCCAGGCAAGGTATCTTAGGAGTGTGAGGGTCCACTGCCCAATTTGGGGCGTCTGTTGCATCTAATGGTCAACCTTTGTGTAGACCCTGCTCCAAATAAATGTTTGTTTTGACTTCAAAGACCGAAAGGTTGAAGGAGGTGCGATTTATAGCATGGAAATTTTGGTGGCTGCGTCTCACCTTTAGAAGCCTGTAACTCACCCTTGTCGGGTGGATTCCACCTATGAAGCTGTGATTTTAATTGTAGGTTGGGTGTTTATTACTTGGTGTGAAAACTGGTCAAGGAGGGGGCAAGTTGATTCATAAATATCTCATAAATCTCTCAATCTGCCTGCACACATATGCAACCGTTAAGCTAGGCGTGGTTTGGTGTGGCTACTGGGATCTGAGAGAGACCCTTAGGCACAGTCTGGTGTGGCTAAGAGAGACCCCTATTTCTGCCATGTATGTACACCCTTGTTCTACTATGAGTGCCCCCTGTCCCTGCCACGATTTCTAAGAGAGGAGGCTGATTGCATATGACTGTTGAAGGCATGTGATCTTCGAAGAGGTGACTCCATCAAGCATGCAATAGCCAAATGGCAACTCACAAAGAACCTTCCTCTAACTGGTTTTTTTTTTCTCAGATCGACTGTTAGATCAAGTTAGCACCTGTCGATATGGCCTTTTTGAAGTCCAAATGCAAGTTGCTAAACACTTTTGACTATGAATGTAATAATTTGAGGTGTTTGAGAGGAGGATTGTGCGTTGAATGTTGGTTTCTTTGCTTTTGATGTGATGACCGAATGTTGTGTGTAGGCCATTAATTTGTCTCACGCACATTTTGGAGGCCTTGATTACCTCCTCCAAACCCCCTTTACTTAGTCTAACTCACTTGGCGTCCATAGCCTTGATCATTATCTCCCATAGGCATTTATATTTTTAGCATTAAAATTCACATTTTATGTTAAAATGGAGGTTAATGTCTATATTAAGCTTTTAATGGTGAGGTTATTTACCTGGCTCATTTAAAGCTTGTAAGGGAGGGGAATTAGAATTTTTGTTGTCGTAGTTAAAAATTTGTAAAAAGGTAATATTCTTTTGCAATGAATGTGACATTTGTAAAACACACTAACTTATAAAGTGCCAAAATTGGGGGGTCATTTAATCTAGAGGGGTTCTTTATGTGTTGATTTTCTATTGTCTTAAGGACTTAACCTAATTGTAATCATGGGATATAAAACTTATTCTTCTGTAATCAAGCTAAACAAGGGAAACTATAAGTCTTGGTGTGAAGGCATCCTAAAACATCTTAGGTATCACAATCTTCTACCCCATTTGTTTGGAATTATCCCTGAACCTGCTAATCAATTTCAAAAGGATAAATGGGTCAATAAAAATGATCATATTGTTGGATTAATCATCTTACATATACCACATGACACTTTTATTGTCATCATGGATATTGTGGGTCCACATGCTTTATGGATCAAACTTTGGGAGATGTATGGAGACTCAAATGTTTCTCGATTCCCACATGATCTTGCAGTGATCACAAATGATATCCCACATCATGAAGAATGTCATGTTGACATAGTGGAAGTCATCATTCCACCTCCAACTATTGCTTCATCAGTTTTCATAGTTGCTTATTTGAAAGCTTCGAGTACTTCTTTGCAGTTGGATCACATTAGTCTTCCTAGCATTGCTGATTGGGACACAATCCTACTAGACATTTCTTGTCTATTTGTAGAGTCTCACATTGCTGACTTGGAAGCACACATTGAGGACACCAGTCTTTTATTTGACAACAACTTCAATAAAGTTGCATCGACCTTGTCTTCTTTAGGTATGATTTCTCTTCCTTCACCTGCATCAACTTCTCTAGTGACAGTATCAGATTCTTATGGTTCCAATTATCCCCATACATCTATGGTTCTTGTGGTCCCTATTACAGAGTATTCTATGATACTTGATTCATTCCATCAATATTCGTCACATGTTAGCATTGGCTTGGAGATTCCTGAGCAACATTCAAAGACATCATGGGCACCATCATCATCATTCTTGGATGAGCTTCAACTCTATTCAAGATCATACATACATCTTCTCACATGGGAAGATATCCTGCACCTTCAATTGGTTTCATTTCTTCCCAAGGGAAGGAACATTGTGAAGCTTTCTTGGAACTACATCTGCATGCTTTGTTCACTATCCAACTTTAATGTAGCAAGACATGTATTATGGGGGGGTCTCATAGACCTTCTATGATTTTCTCTCTCATGGAGGAAATCTTATATTGTACTTAGTGAAAGAAGTAGTACTTCTTCATGTGTATAATTTTCATGCATCTTTTCTCTCTTTTGGAGGGTAGTTTTTTCCCATAGGGCTTTCTACTTTTCTCCATTTCATGAGAGATTACTTTGTACATGGGTACCTAACATGGCTAGTATAAGAAGTAGTACTTCTTCATGTGTATAATTTTCATGCATCTTTTCTCTCTTTTGGAGGGTAGTTTTTTCCCATAGGGTTTTCTACTTTTCTCCATTTCATGAGAGATTACTTTGTACATGGGTACCTAAAATGGCTAGTGAAAGAAGTAGTACTTCTTCATGTGTATAATTTTCATGCATCTTTTCTCTCTTTTGGAGGGTAGTTTTTTCCCACAGGGTTTTCTACTTTTCTCCATTTCATGAGAGATTACTTTGTACATGGGTACCTAACATGGCTAGTATCTGGGACCCATTTTATCCATGCCCATCTAAGTTATGCTTAAGGGGGGGTATCAGTGTTTACATTTAATGCTTTCTATCCACATGTTGACCTAAGCCTACTTAGGCATGGCATTTATTGTGCAGGTTAAATATCTCTTGATATTTTTCCTTGCTAGATATTTTCTAGATATTTTCGTCATATTGAGATATTTCTCATACTTGGATATTTCTCCTCATGCTTGGATATTTCTCCTTTATAAGGAGACCCTTGACTATCTAATAAAAGTGGAGGAGCTTATGCATTATCTTTGCTTTTTTTCTATCTTTGTGATCTGTAGGTTCTTTCATGTATATATATGTGTATATATATATGTATATATGTGTAGATATATACATATATTTATATATATATTAATTTTCTGACGGTTTCTCTTTACAGATTGCATATAGTGGATATGTTGGTAATGGGAAAAAATCCTTGACCAGAATAAAATTTATGGCTTTCGTTTTCTGGTTATGGTTGGAACAAAATAAAATAATTAATGTTGTTGATTCTATGTTTGGCTACATTAGGTATTGCTGATTATTGTTCTGTGCCTTAGGCTATGTTGGGTATATTTTAATATGTATATATATGTGTATATATATGTATATATGTGTAGATATATACATATATATATATATATATATGTGTAGATATATACATATATATATATATATATATATAAATTGTTTGGTTTATGGCTTCCAGTTTGTGGTTATGATTGCAATGGAATAAAATAGTCAATTCTATCTACTTTGTGTTAGCTTCCATTGGGCATTGTCGATTATAATAGTGTTGCTTAAGCTATATTGTTTCATTTTGGAGAAAGTGTTGTTGAAAAGGCTATATTTTTTCAATTTTTGAGAAGATTGTGTTGAGAAAGAAGTGTTTCTTGTATGGGTTTGTTATTGTCAACTTTTGGGGTTTGTGTTTAATGTTTGCGTTTTGTGGCTATGTTTGCAATAGAATAAAATTGTAGAGGATATCCAGAGGATTTGTCGATTGTTATTGCATAGCTCGGCCTATATTGTGGCTTTCTACATGTGGGTGGTTATAGAAAGTAATGTAGTTTGATTTATGACTTTCATTTTCTGGTTATGGTTGGAACATAATAAAATAGTTAATGTCGTTGATTCTATGCTTGGTTACATTAGGTATTATTGATTATTGTTGTCTTCCTTAGGCTATATTGGGTATATTTTTATAGTAATATATATGTGTGTATATATATATATATTAGTTTTATGTGGGTCTCTCTTTATGGCTTGCATTGAGTGGATATGTTGGAAACAAGGAAAAAATCCTTGACCTTATGTAGTTTTTGTCGATTGTTATTGTATAGGTCAACCTATATTGTGTCATTTTCTATCAGGTTATGTTCAAAAGGATATATTGTTCCAATTTTCAATAAGGTGATGTTTATAGAAGAGAAAATTAATTGTTTTAAAAAAGCATGTTTCATTTATCTACATGTTATATGGGTCAAATCTTGACGGGTTTCTCTTTAATGTTTGCATTTTGTGGGCATGTTTGTAAGGGGATAAAATTGTTGAGGTTATGTAGTTTTTGTTGATTGTTATTGTATGGCTTGGGCTATATTGTGGATTTCTACATCTGGGTTGTTGTTGAAACTAATGTTGTTTGATTTATGTCTTTGGTTTTCTAGTTATGGTTGGAATAGAATAAAATAATTACTATTGTTGATTCTATGTTTGGTTACATTTAGTATTATTAATTACTATTAATTTCCTTAGGCTATACTGGGTGTATTGTAATACTAATGTATTATATACATATATTTATATATATTTCAATTTGTTGTTGTTGATTATATTTATGTATATGGTTTGACATTGTTAGTTTGTGACAATGTGCTATTGAGAAGGCTATATCGTTTCAATTTTTTCATAGGGTTGTGTTGAGAAATGAGTATATTTTAACTTGGTTTTGTTTCTGTGAATCTTTGTGGGTTTCTGTTTATGGCAACTGTTTTGTGGATATGTATGGAACAAAATAAAATTGTTGTTGTTATGCACCATTTCCACTGGACAGGAGTGTAAATTAAAACAATACACTCTTTTGAACAACACCTTGTCTAAAATGAAACAATATATTATTAAGCTATCAAGATACAAAACTTGATAAATATTACCACTTTCTAAAAATAGAAAACTTCAATATATACATATATATACATATATATACATATGATTTTAGATAGTTACATGTCTGCTTGTTTTGTAGCCATCAACGCATTCCAGCCACCTTCACATAGATTGTACCGTCGATGAATGTACTTGCACCTTCATAGAAGCTTTCCATCCTTACTCATAGCTACTTTCAACAACAAGATAGACCATTAGAATGACATCAAACAATATGTTTCCGGTAACTGCATCAACATTCATTCCACAGACATACGTATGGATACATAGGCTAACTGGAATGAGGAAGAACAAGACAAGGGATGCTATGAAAATTGGAAGCCATAAATCGACCAATATTGCATAAGGTAGACGACAATAGTGAACGATGCCTCGTGCAAAGCAACATGAACTACAAAACATTAACTATTTTATTGCATTAGAAACACAAGATAACATCTAAGCACCTTCACATAGATTCCACAACCGATGAACACACTTGCACCTTTACAAAAGCTTTCTATCCTCACTCACAACTATGTTCAACAACAACATAAACCTAGAGAATGGCATCCAACAATATGTTCTTGATAACTACGTAGACATTCATTTTGCAAACATATGTATGTATACATAGCCTGACTGGGATTAGGAACAACAATGTAAGGACTATGTCATAAATGGGAGCCATAAATGCAACAAAATGGCGTAAGGAAGATGGCAACAATGAACAATTCCTTATGCAAAGCAACATTAACTACATAACATTACCTATTTTATTGCATTGCAACCATCCCCACAAAACAAAAGATGTACAAATGAAACAATATTGTTATCAACAGTCACCTAGATGGCCAGAGGTGAAAAACACTAAAAATAATTATGAGAAATCCATACAAAAACATTTGCGCACAAGTTGAACCATAAATCAAACAATATTGTTGTGAAGAAACAATATACTCTCTTTTCAACGAAACCCTATCAAAAAAGGCAACAACATACCCTAAAACAACTCAACCTGTATAACATTAACTATTTCATTACGTTGTAACCATCGCACACAAAAGTGCAACTTCCAACAGTGGCTCACATGGAAAACCCAAAAAACACAGAAAGCTCCCAATAATAGACTGACTCAAAACCTTCACCTAGAGAACACAAACCCAAAATGAACCGATATTGGTTTCAATGGTAATTGAGATGCGAAGATTCACCAAAAAAATAGCAGATTAACTATTTTGTAGCCACACACACAAACCGGAAGCCATAAATGAAACAATATTCCCAACAGTCATGCAAATGCCAAAACCGACAAAACACAAGAAAACTTGATTTGAAGATTTACCAAAAAACACACCAGCTTAACTATTTTGCAACCATTCCCACAAAACCAAAACCATAAATGGAACAATATAGCCATTAGTCACCCACATGCCAAAATCCACAATTTTTGATTGTTGATGGCTAGCTTAGGTTTTTTTTTTGGGTTAGTTTCTTCCTATGCAATTTTTTTTTGTACTTTGATATATATTTATATGTATATGTGTGTGTGTGTGTGTGTGTGTGGGTGTATACGTTTATATGTGTGCATATATATGTATGTGTATGTATATTTATGTGTACATATGCATATTTATGTATTTATATGTACATATATGTATATATATGCATATATTTGTATATGTATATATATATATATATATATATATATCTATGTATAGATATGTTTATATATATGTATGTATATGTATATGTGCATATAACATCCAAAACATTGACTGTTTTGTTGTGTTGCAAGCATAGACGGTAAATGGAAGCCACAAATCTGGGTTATTTTTTTTGGGTTAGTTTCTCCCTGTGTAGTTTTCCTGTGCATTGATATATTTATATGTATATGTGTGTGTATATATATGTATCTATAGATATATGTATACATATATGTGTATATATATATGTACTTATATGTATATATGTATGTGTATATATGCATATATATGTATTTATACGTATATATATGTATATATATATGTAATATATGTATATGTATCTATATATATGCATATATATGTATGTATATATAACGTCAAAAACATTGACTATTTTGTTGTGGTGCAACTATAGATGCTAGATGGAAGCCACAAATGGGACAATATAGCCTAAGGTGAACATCAACATAATGGATTGCATAATATTAACTTTTTTATTCCATTGCAACCATTGCCATACAATGTTGAAATTTGTAGTTATAGACCTATACAAAGGCTTTTGTGTGAAAGGGTGGTCCATATAGAGCTTATGTGTATACATATATATGTATATGTATATTTGTATGTATATATGTATATATATATACATATATGTACATACATATATGTATGTATATGTATATGTATATGTATATATGTGTGCAAAATTTATTGTATGTACATACATATATGTATATATATGTATATGTATAGAATGTATAGTATGTACATACACATATGTAGATATATGTATATATATATGTATACAACCCGCACCTTTTGGGATGATCGACGCATGTAAAAAACACTAGATAACCTTCAACCACCTTCACAGAAATTGCACAGGCTATGTATATTTATATGTGTATGTATATATGTGTATAACATGTATTGTATGTACATACATATATGTATATATACATACATGTATGTATATATATGTATATTTATATGTATAGTATGTATAGTATGGACATACACATATCTATATATATATATATATATAGCTATTTGTGTCAACTTTGCTTGGAATTTTGGTCTGCCTCCCCGTGTTTCAGACTTCTTGCAATCTAGGAAAGAGTGGTGGATGGGCTATAGCTTTGGTCAAAAAATTTGTCACCCTCTTGGACTTTTTGCCTTCTGATGGCCGATTGGCTATTTGTGTCAAGTTTTCTTGAAATTTTAGACAGCCTCGTCGTTTTCCAAGCTGCTGGAAATCGGGGAAAAGGTGGTGGGTGGGTTATAACTTTGGTTGGAATTCCTGTCAGCCTCTCAAATTTTTTGTCTTCCAATAACTGTGAAAAAGGTGGCTGAGGCAGTTGTTGGCTACTTTGGGAATAGGGTGGCATTTGTTGGGCCGCGTGGATAAAGAAGGCTACAAAAATAAAATGTTGGTTCTCATCAACATTAATTGTTGTATGCTTTGCGTGTACTGAGGATTGTCATACTAATAGTTGCCCTTTAATTCCCCAGGCAACAAAATTAATGTTTGGGAAATTTTCAATGAGGCATTGTTTGGTGTCGTTCTACTACTATACCTGATATGAGAGCTGTGAGTGACGGGGGTAAGCTTCTGTGAGGGTGCAAATTGGATCAAGCTTTGTGTAGCTTTTGCGAAGGTGGGTGGAGGTTATTTTATGTTTTTTGCAAGGGTGGATGGTTGGGAAAAGTGTCGCCTCTGATAATATTTTTCCCATTTTTGTGGAGGGATGTTGGTGAGAAGAGGTGTGTTTGAAGCAAGTGGGAAGAGGTGCTACAAGATCTTTTTTTGGCACGACTTTTAAACTTTGAAACCTATAATGTTCGATTTATGGTTTTTGTTTACTGATTATGGTTGCAATCCAATCAAATAGTCATTGTTATACATCCTATGTTGAATGTTGTCCTCTATATTATTAGTTGTTGGTTTTCTTGTGTGTACTTTGGTTGGAATCCTTGCAAGCCTTTTTTTATTTTTGAGCTTCCCACAAAGCGAGGCTAAGGTGGAAAATGGCCTTCCCTTTAAAAAAATATAGGCCAAAATTCCCACTAGCCCTCATTGTTTTAATCCTTCTGGAAAGAGAACAAAGATCCAGACTGAATTTTCCCTCATTTGCTTGAACGAGAAGGCTAGGAATTTAAACCTTTTGTTGGCTATAATATATTGCATAGCCTGAAGCAAGGAATTGTTATAGGCAATAAAAGCTTTGAATTTGTAGCCTCCTCAGCCAGTCAATTAATGGAAAATGTTGTGTGGATGTTTGGTCTCTTGAATGCCAGCTAGTTTCGAGATCCCAATATAGCCTAAGGCAGACAACATTAATCAATAATACCTAATGTAACCAAACATAGAATCAACAACATTAATTATTTTATTTTGTTCCAACCATAACCAAAAAATGAAAGCCATAAATCAAACAACATTACTTTCTACAGCCACCCACATGTAGAAAGCCACAATATAGGCCGAGCTATACAATAACAATCGACAAAAACTCCATATCCTCTATATATATATATGTATCTATATATATATGTATACATATATGTATATATTTTTTTGTGTATATGTGTATATATATATATGTATTTATATGTATGTGTGTGTATATATGCATATTTATGTATTTATATGTATGTATATGTATATTTGCATATATATATATATGTATAAAATAAAACTCAACACAATAAGGCCTGCTCTCCACCCTACCATATTAGGTCATGGGCTCTCACCAAACCCTCGAGCAAGCATATACATTGCCCACCACTCTAATCAATCGTGAAATCAATATTGCTTATTACAATCAATATAGTGTACATGAGGATATGATTGTCTATTTGACCATTGTTACTGATTTCCCAGTCTAACCCGCATACCAAAACCCACATAATAGAATAAATGTTGATATCAAGATTCACCAAAGAAATACCAGATTTATTATTTTGGAACCATTCATAGAAAATCGAATCCATGAATGAAACAATACGCCAACACTCGTCGACCTGCCAAAACCCATAAAACTATATAGTCTTTTGACCAACAATTGACACAATCAAACAATATTAATCAATAATACCCTTTTGAAAATAACATAAATTGTTTTAGAAATACTACACGAACGGTTTTTCCAATATGCACCTCTTCCACTCTCCTTCAATTACACCTCTTCCCACTTGATTTCTCTTCCATCCATCCTCTCTCAAAAAGAACTGGATTATGTTAAGAATTTTATTCTGTTGCCATGCATGTACATTTCTACATGTACTTCTTTAGTATGTATATTTCCAAACAACAAGTCTATCTATATACATCCAATCAATCACCTTGGATTGTATTTGTTGGCATAGTTGTTAAGATAAAAAAAATTCTTGCAACAATGACCCATATGGAACTCCCTCAAAACACAAAAGACTTGTAGTGACAAAGTGAATCAAAGCCTGCGCCACAAAAAACGCGAACAATGAATGAATCAATATTGTATATATATATATATATTTGATAGTGAAGAATTTTTTTTTGGATAACAATATAAACTGTATGATATTAAGTATTTGATTATCCATTGCAAAGAGTGGAATATTATAGCCAAAGCTAGTGAACAATAGTTAGATTATTTTTTGGAGAACAACACAAACTATTTAAATATATTGCAACCATTTACATAGAACAAAAACCATAAATGAGACAATACTATATTTTTTTGTTTGTAGATTTGTATGTAAACCAAAGTAGATGTAAACAATGTGCATTTGTATTCTTCCCAATGTTTATTGTTTTCTGAAAATAGTTATTTCTGTGAAAGTTGACATGCCATACTTCAAATGTTATACTTCATATCAACTATTGTATACAACATTGAAGCCTTTTTTGCTAATTATTTGTTTTCCTTCATACTCTTGGTGTTTCTAGGGGAAAAAAGGAGGGATTTTAAAATTGAAACAATGAACTTGGAATAAAAAATTGTATGTTAAGTATTATTTGAATCATTGAAGCCCTTGTTATTAGTAATCCTTTTTTGCCATATTGTTAATGCCTGTGTAAAAAAGAAAGTGCCCATGTTGTGTTTTGAAATCATAGACCTTCTAGCTAGCCACCGGCATTGCAACTCTTTATTCCTAAAAGAGTAGACAGAGCAATGTATGTGGTCTCTAACTCTTCTGAGGCTGGCGAACAATCCTCAAGCAATAGTCCTATAAGTATGTTTGTTGTTTAGTTTATTGCTACTGCCAATTATCTTGTAAGTTTCTCAAGTACACCAAACAAATAAAAAAAATACTTCATTTGCATTAACAATTACTATGATATATGTTCTAACTTATTTATATTTAAACTATCTATCTTGTTTTCCCTTCAATTTATTGGTGATTTTGCAGTAACTTAGATCTTAGAGGGGAAAATGTCTTAGTTTCCAAATGTGTCAATATTGTTGTTTCCTTTTAGAGTTGAGTCATAATTATAAACATCTCACTGCTGCCACTATGCTAAGTTTAATTTCCTTGTAGGCTACAAATGTGAATCCAGCCTTAACAAGAGATGCAATACAGTTTATAGATGCTAGATATGTTGTCCCATCTCCAGTCCTCCAACTAATGTCTTACCAAAAAATAGGAGGTGATCAAAGCCCAGTCGATCGATACAAATTCATCATGTCTGATGGAACCCACATGAAAATGGGAACTTTTCCTGCAAAATACAATGACCTTTTGTTTACAAGAAAATTGAAAATAGGTTCGATTGTGTGCTTGACAAACTATTTGTCTAGAAAGCTGCGGGAATCAAGGTTTAATATAGCTCTGCCTTGCTCGTTCTTGTAGTTTCCTGCTTCCTTCTTTGTGGGGGCTTCCTTTTAAAGTATTTAATGTTTGTTTCATTCTAGGGAAATTTTCATATTGTCCCTAGATGTGAAGATGACAGATTTCCAGCTAATTGGAAAACCTAAATATTTGTTTAGAGATCAAGAAGAACAAAAAGTTGGCTGCAAGTCACCCTCCCCATCCAAACGAGCCTCCATCTTTGGAATTAATAAATTGCCAAGGAAGCAAGATGCTCTTGCAAAAATAAGTCCTATTAAAGGGTTGAATGTTTACCAAACCAAATGGATGATAAAAGGCTATGTAAAAACAAAGCGAGATATGCACCATTATAGCAAGCAAGGGCGTGAGGGGAAGGTATTCAACTTTGATTTCATTGATGATGAAGGCACAAAAATATGGATTACATGTTTAATGAGATTGCAGACATGCATTATGATAAGGTTGAGGTGGGACATACTTATTATGCGTCACAAAGATTTGTGAGACAAGTAGACAAAAAAATTAATAAGTTAAACAACCAGATGGAAATAATTCTAGATCAAAGTTCAATGTTATAATATTGTGATGATGAGGCCTTTGTGCCAGAGAAAGTATTTAATTTCACACCATTAAATCAAATTGCAAATTGCACTAATAATAGTTTAATTAATGTTATTGGCACTGTAGTGTATGTGGGAATGGTTTTGACCATACAAAGAAAAGATCAGTCCCAAACAATTCAGAGCACTGTTAAACTTAATGATTTGTCATCCTTTGAAACAATTGATGTTAATTTGTGGGGCTCAAACTGGGAAGCAAAGGGCCATGAGTTAGAGAGGTTGTACATGCCTGGTTCAGGTCTCATCCTTGCTGTGAAAAATGCACGTGTTGGGTACTTCAATGGAGTTCTTTTGAACATAGCCATAGGGACTCTTCTATATATAAATCCTGACATACCAAAGGCACAACCATTGATTGAGAGAGGCTATATTGATCCACCTGCTCTTGAGCCCCCTCGTGCAGTCCCTCAAAAGGTTGCTTTGGGAAATGGGAGAGTCACTATTGTATATATGTTCGACCATTTCCTTGGCTTGCTAGAGACTTTGCAAGCTACTCTCAAGGAAATAGTAAACTTTATAAAAACTGATGCATTCTGTTATGTTGCATGTCCATTGGAGGTGAATGGTAGGCAATGCAAAAAAAAGTGTGAACAATCTGAGCAAAATACATGGTTCTTCCCAAAATGCCAGAGAACAATAGCTAATTGTGACTTTTGATATTTATTGCAACTACAGATCGAAGACCACATAGGTGAGCTTTGGGAAACTTATTTTGATGAGGCTGCAATAAGCCTATTACAAATGTAAAAAAAATAGCTTTACATGTTGCAATATGAGTCAACCGTTGAAATGAGTGTTGAGTCTGTTATCAATGCTGTCACCTACACGTCATTTGTTTTCATAGTTCTAATCAAAACTCAAACTTATAATTCAGAAACAAGACTGAAAACAAAAATAGTGAAGGTTGCAAAGCTTAACTTTGAAGCTGAGTGGAAGATCTTACTATCAGATTTGTCTACTATTTCTCCCACCATGTGACAAGCTCCAGAGATAGTTTTCGTGTTGCCTTGAACACCAAAACAACCATGGATAATTGGGACTTTGTATATTTCTTTTAGTTCATCTTGGCTAGATATTTAGTTTGTTTAATTCCCTCGCACTCCTTGTCACATCAAAAATACCTTTTCTCTTTACCGCTATTTCTTTGTTGTTTATTTGAGTGGTTATATATTAATACAATGAAGTATAACTTATAATGTTTAAGTAAAAAAGATACAGTTGTTTTGTTTTCTATTAACTATGTTGGTTAAATAATTTCCTTACATTTTAAGTGTATATTTCTGATTTAATTTTATACTGTTTATTTATATAGATTTCTTGTCCTTTTTAGGAGATGTATTTCTATCTACACCTACTCATATATCTACTTGTGGACATAGTTGTATGTATGTGTACATTTACATATGCATATAGATAAATATACATGCATGCAATTGAGATTTCTCTGTGGTATACAACTTCTTGGTACATATGTGTGTAGATATTTATTTGTGTGTTGGATATCTATGCATATATTCATACACAATTCAATATTTACAACTATCTCTAAGTTGTTCTAAAGAGAATGTTGTTTTTATCTTGTTTACAATGTTCTTAGTGCATAGAATATCTTGACAGTGTTTTGTGTAGATATATCTGTCCATGATGTATTTGTCTATATAACTATCATGTCTGGATAACCATCTAATGCTTACCAAGTCTTCTTGCTATTGATTTGCGATCCCTAATGATAGTGCCATGGTGGATGTGGATGTAATATGCTTCTTGCCTATAATGTCTATTATGTATGTTATGCAGCTCAATCCACAACCCAGTGTTGAACAATGCATTTTTGAAACTATGCCAAACTGCTCAATTATTTTGGTGAGTTTTAAATGGAAAGTATTATTGCAACCATTCGAAATATATGTAGCACATACATGAGACAATCTTCACATGGTAACCTATGCAAAGTGACGCTTGTTTTCAAAAATCTCAAGTTATAGAGGTTTTCTTGTTTTCTGTAAGGGAGAGTTGATTGTTGTTCTCTGAATTAGGGTATATTTTTCCCTTTTTGGTAAGGTTGTATTAGCATAGACTATATATTTTATTCAAACCAATATACTTACATTCATGCATCGGCTTTTCTAGCGCATCCCTTGTGATAATTTTTTGCTAGTGCTTCTCTTCAAAAACAAGCCTGGGGTTGCACAAGCTTCTCAACATGAATTTGTTTCTATGCTTCTTTGTATGGTATCAAATTTCTACCTATGTTTGCAATAGAATAAAATTATTAACATAATCTAGTTTTCTTTTTATGGTTTGTTGCTCACTACCTTGGGTTTTTTTTCACCCATTGGTTTGCCAGTCACAATCTTTATGTGCTTTTTGCAATCAACAATACATATATATGTGCCTCTTCAGAAAATCTTAGATTTTCCTCAGAGGTTAGCCATACAGAAACATTGCACCAAATAGAAAGCAAATAAATTGCTCGCTTCAACTGCATAGACCTGCCTTTGTATTTTGCTACAAACTGCAAGATACATATCAACAATTACAGTGCAATGTAAATCAAACGAGATGATCTTCTCCAACAAAACTGTTCATTATCATCATCATCAAAATTTGGTCTTCTTTCCGGTAAGTGAATTGCTTCTCCTTTCCTCTTCACCTCTATACATATAGAATCTACACCCTCTCTCAATTCACTTCATTGTCATTTTTTATACGTGACATGTAATTTTCCTATTACATATATTTTTGTTATAAATTATACAACCACTTAAATTATGTGTTTTAGATATTGCTTTCCAATAAAGCATGTTCGCAGTACCAAAGTTCAAAATTTGCTTCTATGTAGGTTTATCCCACTAAAAAGATTTTAGATTATAGCTACATTGTATTCGTATACAAGATGTAGTGTTGCCCAGAAATGCTAACTGGCTTTACGATTCCATATTTACATGTTGTATGTCCACCTATATTCCATTTGTATATAATGTAGACCTACGTATCTTTTTTTTCCATTTCTCATTTCACAACTCCATGTCAAATTATAAAAAATGTATAATGTTGATTTCCACTGAACAGATTCCCTCAGATGCCATAGCATTGCCTTCAACATTCACCAAAGTGGTGCACAATTAATGTTACTGTTCAAGGGTTTGGTCATAGCCAATGATGCTCCATAACTTGATATGCTAGGGTGGAGAGAAAGATTTCTTTTTGTGTTCAAACTCCAATCCATTCCGTACACAAGGAAATTCTAGATTTTATTTACTTACTTTGTTCTACTGCAACTCCATTGCCTCTCATTTGTAATTAATTCTATAAGTCTTTATATTTTGTCATTTTTTTATTCTCTACTAATCGAAAAAATTGTCCTTCATAGGCCTTTTCATGCGATTAGATCTTGTATTGAGTCATTGGGGGTTGAAACATTGATCTCACCATTGATCATAGTGGTGGACAAATTATTTTCTTGCTCGGGGGTTTGGTGAGAGTGCACGACGCTCCATGACCCAATATGGTAGGGTGGAAATTGGGCCTTGTTTTGTTTTGGGCATAGTGTATTCTTCCACACACACCAGGTATGGCTAAATTATAATCACTCCATTCATTCCATTGCAAGTAGAGAGAAAATTATCTATTATAAAATTTACAACTTTGATATATTTTGATTTACATATTGTCTATCAATAAAGCGTGATCATTGTACTATAATTCACACTTTGTATATACATAGGTTGTGTATGGTGTAATGTTTGCACTAAATTTTTTGCATAGGACTGTAGCTATGAGTTTTACATTCCCACCGCCATGGCTATAATGCAATAAAATAGTTAATGTTGTGTGGTCCATTCTATTTTTGTATAATCACCATAGTAAACTTCACATTTTTTTGTTATTCTTTTAGACCATATTCCAACCATAATGTGGTGTTTGATGAACTAATTTGTTACAAACAACCTTTCAAAATAATGATAGTGACTCAAAAATCAGTGACAATGGTCAAATAGACAATCATATCCGCATGTGTGCTATATTGATTTAATAAGTAATATTCATTTCACCATTGATCAGAGTGGTGGACAATGTATATTCTTGCTTAGGGGTTTTGTGAGAGTTGATGAGGCTACATGACCCAATATGGTAGGGTGGAGAGCAAGCCTTATTGTGTTGAGTTTTATTTTATGGTTTTTATGTATAGATTGCTATCTTTCTCACATAGGATTCACAAAAAAAATCATTTTTTTTACATTGTGGTTACAATGTACTAAAATAGTTCATCTTATATACTTTATGTTAGCTTGCATTGGCCATTGTTGATAATTGATCTCTTGCTTAAGCTATATCGTTACATAGAGGAGGCTGGGAAAATAGAGTGGCTATACAGGAGGCCAACAAAATGTCATCAACATTTATTGTTGTATGGTTTCCATGTAGTGGTGACCGTGCAAGTAACATCTATTTTAAAATCCTCGGAAAACAAAACGAATGTCTGTGTAGTTATCGATAACATATTTTTGGTTGTCATTCTCTAGGTTTAAGTTGTTGTTGAAGGTAGCTATGGAGGCCAGCGAAATACCATCAACATTAATTGTTGTATGCTTTCCACGTAGTGGTGATGGTGCAAGTAACATCTGTTTTCAATTACTCGACATACAAAACAAATTCCTATCCAGTTATCAATATCATATTGTTTGGTTTCATTTTCTAGGTTTATGTCATTGTTGAAGGTAGCTATCAGTGAGCATGGCAAGCTTCTATGGAGGTGCAAGTATGGATATGTGCAGGATCATGATGGGCCAAAAAGTGGTGATATGATGGGTATTTGTAGGGTATGTGGCTGACAACTTTTTTTTACCCAAAATTGATGAAACAAAAAGGGTTTTTAAAGGAGATTCTCAGCTTTCCACCAATATAAATTATGCTTTACTTTGAATTTAATAAATAATTATTATTCATTTTCTATTTGAATTACGACTAAAGTCCCGATTGATAGGTTTATTGAAAAACATCTATAGCTTTCAAATGGTATCACATTTTTTGAATCTAAAACATGCATCACATTCTATGCTTACATACTATAGGATTAAAAAAAAATCATGAAGTTTTGACCAAGGTGGTTAGATGATGATTTTTATATTTTTAAAAAGTTGTAATAAAAAATTCATAATTAATTATTTACTTGGAAAAAATTACAAAAAATATGCATCACATCAAGACATGAGTCCTCTACTGATATCTAAAATATTATAAAAATAATTATCATTTTAATGTGGTTAGGGTGGTAGAGACACCTACTTCTTATTTTCCTGAAATTTAAGTACTACTGCATTGAAATTTCAAATTTTCACCAAATAGATTAATTTTTTTAAAAGAAACAGTAGTTTAGAAACTGTACATTCAATTTGATATAGATTCTATTCTTACATATTTTTAAAATAATATAGATAACTTATTCAAATTTTTACGTCAAGTTGCCTAACTCTGATTTTTCTAAATTTTTTGCCACTTAAGGGCCTGTTTTTTCCATGATGATCTTGCACATACTCATATGTTCATTGTCTATGGAATATCTGTGATGGTGGTTGGATTTTATCTTGTGTTCTTTGCATGTGATCATGGTTGCAAAAGATGTGGGTTCTGATAAATTTGTGTTCATTTTTCTAGGCGGTGGAGAAAGAACAGAGGGAAGACATAGCAAGCGGGTAGAGATGTAATTAAGGAAGCAGGAAAAGGTGTATAATTTTTATTCTTCTGCCCCCATCATTTTCTTTCTCTTAGTTAGTTCTATAATCTCTTCATATTCACAGTTGCTCCAGAGAACATGCTTCTCCTTTAGGAGAGAGAGTTCAAGAAGTGGTATGTTGATATTCCAGTATACATGCTAAACAAATGAATGAGATTTCAAACAATTGTGAAGATGAAGAGATTATAAGACTGGCTAAGAGAATGGGAACATTGATTTCACCATTCATAATAGTAGTGGCCACCCAATATTAGAGAGCAGGCTTCATTTTGTTTTGTTCCATTTTATAAAATTTGCTACATGTGCAATTGAATTGCTCACTTGACCAATACTATTCATTGGCACCATCATTAAAAGTTGTACTTTATGGTAAGTAATTGCAATGTTCTACAAATAGTCGATGATGCTCCATGATCCAAAATGGTAGGGTGGAGAGCACAACACATTTTGTGTCTCTAGACCTCAATGCATTGCAACTAGAAGATCTAGCTTTTGCAATTAAAGTTTTGCATAGGAATGTGGGTATCAGTTTTTAGCTTTCTGTCATGATGGCTATAATGGAATAAAATAGTTAATTTTATGCATTTCATTCTATTTTTTCATAATCACCATACTAAACTTCACACTTTTTTGTTATTTTTGCAAACCACATTCCATCCATAATGTAGTATTTGATGGATTAATTTCTTACAAACAACATTTCACAATAATGACAGTGGCTGGAAAATCAATAACAATG
This sequence comes from Sequoia sempervirens, assembly GCA_007258455.2. Taxonomy (NCBI): domain Eukaryota; kingdom Viridiplantae; phylum Streptophyta; class Pinopsida; order Cupressales; family Cupressaceae; genus Sequoia; species Sequoia sempervirens. The sequence goes on from VDFB02081422.1 coordinate 91,753, forward strand.
GTCAATTACATAATCAGATCCTAATGTACTCTATATTGATTGTAATAAGCAATATTCATTACACCACTTATCAGAGTGGTGGGCAATGTACATTCTTGCTTGGTGGTTTGGTGAGAGTCCACGTGGCTCCATGACCCAATATGGTAGGGTGGAGAGCACGCCTTATTGTGTTGAGTTTTATTTTATATTTTTTATGAACAAATTGTTATCTTTATGATATAGGATTCATAAAAAAATCATATGCTTTAGCTTATGCTTACAACATAGTGAACTAGTTGATCTTATACACTTTATGTTAGATTCCATTTGGCATTGTTGATTATTGCTCTCTTTCCTAAGCTATTACATTCAATCATTGAGAAGGTGTTGTCAAAAAGGCTATGTTGTTTCAATTTTTGATAGGGTTGTGTTGAGTTGTTTTCAATTTCCTCTTGCTCTTCCTTTATGCTTTGCATTTTGTGCTTGAATTTTTAAATTATATCGCCAATCATTTGCTTGCTTTTCTCCCTTGGGAGAGATAGTTCAAGAACTTGGGTGTTAATATTCCAGTTTATATGGTAAACAAATGGATGACCTTTGTGAATCAAGTTCAACCAACTATGAAGATTAAGTGATTGTAATTCTGGTTACGAATCAACATCCCAGTTCTTGAATTCTCTTTCCCAAGGGAGAAGAGTCGATGATGCTCCATGAGCCAATATGGTAGGGTGGAGAGAAGACCTGCTTTTGTATGTCTAGACTTCAATCCATTCCCTATAGAAGGTATGCCTAGATTTTATTTACTTACTATGTTTTGCTACAACTGTATTGCATCATCTTTGCAATTAATTGTATAAGTCTTTATATTTTCTAATTTATTTATTGTGTACCAATGGTGTGTGTTTATCACACTAACACTTTTTTGTTATTCTTGCAGACCATGCTCCAACAGTAATACAGTGTTTCATAAACTAATGTGTTACAACCAACCTTCCCAAATAATGATAGTGACTGTAAAATCAGCAACAATGGTCAAATAGACAATCATATCCTAATGTACTCTATATTGATTGTAATACGCAATATTCATTTCACCACTACTCGCAATGGTGGCCAATCTATATTCTTGCTCGGGGGTTTGGTGAGGGTCCATGAGGCTCCATGATCCAATATGGTAGGGTGGAGAGCAGGCCTCATTGTGTTGACTTTTACTTTATATTTTGTATGTACAAATTGCTGTCTTTTTGACATAGGAATCATAAAAAAATTCATATGTTTAAGCTTATGGTTACAATGGACTAAAATAGTTGATCTTATACACTTTATGTTAGATTCCATTGGGCATTGTTGATTATCTTCTCTTTCTTATACTCTACATAACACAAATAATTAAATTGTTTTGACCAAAATTCGTCTATGGTACTTTGTTGCTAGCTATGAAAAGATCCTTAGTTTGTATGATCATTAAGAATTGATGCAGTTGCCAAATTATGGGGTGTCCTTATATAATCATGAATTCAACTAATGGTATGCCACAATTATTATTTCCCATCTAAAGACACATTAGTAATGTCAGCAATTATTTAGACATTCAACATTATCCATAATAATATTATATTTTGATTAACTAATGAAACTTAATGATCAGTATGTGTAGGATCATGATGGGCCAAAAAGTGGCGATATGATGGGCATGTGTAGGGGTATGTGGCTGACAGCTTTTTTTTTACCCAAAATTGATGAAACAAAAAGGGTTTTTAAAGGAGATTCTCATATTTCCACCAATATAAATTATTCTTTACTTTGAATTTAATAAATAAATATTATTCATAATTACAACTAAAGTCCTAATTGATAGGCTGATTGAAAAACATCTATAGCTTTCAAACGATATCACATTTTTGAATCAAAATATCGTCACATTCTATGCACATACTATAGGATTAAAAAGAAAAAAAAAAGAATTTCATGAAGTTTTGACCAAGTTAAGGTGGTCGACATCACGAGTTTTTATATTTTTTAAAATTTGTAATAAAAATATCATAATTAATTATTTACTTGGAAAAAATTACAAAAATTATGCATCACATCGGGACATGAGTCCTCTACTTATATCAAAATATTATAAAAAATATTATCATTTTATTATGGTTAGGGTGGTGGAAGGACACCTACTTCTTATTTTTCCTAAAATTTAAGTACTACTGCATTGAAATTTCAAATTTTCACCAAATAGATTTAAAAATAAAATAAATAAACCTAGTAGTTTAGAAACTACATTCAATTTTCTACAGATTCTATTTTTACATATTTTTGAAATAATATAGATAACTTATTCAAATTTTTACGTCAAGTTGCCTAACTCTGATTTTTCTGAATTTTTTGCCACTTAAGAGCTTGTTTTTTCCATGATGATTCTGCACATACCCTGATATTGATATTATTTTTAGATTGTTTTAACTATAATTGATGTAGGGTTCTTTGTTACTAGCTATGAAAAGATCCTTAATTTGTATCATAAAGAATCGATGCTATGGCTAAATTATGGTGTGGGCTTATATAATGATGAGTTCAACTAATTTTATGTCCAAATTATTATTTCCCAACTAATTGCACATTAGTAATGTCATTAATTTAGACATTAACCCTATCCATAATAATATTATATTTTGATTAATTAATAAAACTAAATGATATTCGTATTACTTAATGAAATCATTTCAAATTTAATTAATAAACAACTTAACTACATAATATTATTATTTACCTCGCCAAACCAATTACCAATAATAATGATGTTATCACCAAATATTTAATTCAATGTTAATACAATTCTTCTTCAACCAAACCTCTATATGTGTATATATATATTCTACAAAGTTACTTCTTCACCAACTATTGCTTACACACTTTATCCTTTATATACATATCTTCCTTTCAACTCATTACGGTTAACACCCTCCTTCACTCCCCATTATAATTTAAAATAAAATAATGATGCTAAATTGTAAGGTAAAAATGGCATACAATATTGTTCCCACTCAATCACTTTAATTATTGCCCATAATATATCTAGCAATCCATTGTATTGTTCATTGGATTCCCTAATGTGTAACTATGTTATCTACATCTACATATAGCTACTTTGCCTAGTCATGCCATTCACATTCAAATGTCTTTCACATAAACTACCTACACATCACTTTCCTTTCATGTCACTCTTCGCCTATCGACTCATTGTTGTGTGTTACTACACAAAACTGCTAGTAAATAACAATGGAAAACTACATCATCATATATAATGTTATGAAATCCAACTTATGGTATACATACTCCAACTAGTTTGTGGGCTACATTCAACATCCAAGATGAGCCACAAATATATGGATGTCACACAAGCAAGGAAATCTACAAGAAATCCAAACTCAGACTTTGATAGGGTACCAAGGCGTCACACTATTTGGACAGGCTCTAAGATTTTTTATGATGACACAATAAAAATAAAATCTAATCAAATATACGTGTTAAATGCTTAATTGTTAATCTAAATGAAAACATAAAACACTAAATGAAACCTTAATCTAAAGAAATTTAAATAAAATTTGAACAAACAAAATTCCTTCAGAGCTGTCCCATTTTTCTCTATCTACAGAGATTCTTTTGAAGCTTGTGGCTCTCAGATTGTGTAAGCTTAGCTTCTCCAAATGGCTGCTGCAGAATGAGAATGCAAATGAAGATGAAAATCTATTCTATATGCTGGTGGAGTAAAACTGTTAACGGATATGAACAGGGGCTGTGATTATGCACAGGGGCTGTGAATGAAAGATAACATGATTCTATTACTACTATGCTATGATTTTATGCTATTGCTATGAAAATACTCTATGAATGCTGGGAATACTATGCAATTTGCCTATAGTTTACTTGCTTAAAATTCTATATGATTTTGGAGCTCTCGGCAGCTGTATTTATAGATTTTTTGCAGGCTCAATCCCGGCTGGCAAGAATCTACGGCTGTGAGATTGTCTGGTAAGTTTGAATGGTGAGAGATTGAGAGGTTGAGAAGAAAATGGGGGAGGTTGAGAGGTTGGAGAAAAGGATGGATTCCTGTCTTCAACCCACGGGAACAAGCCTGCACGAAACAGAGAAATTTAATTTTCTGTTTTGGCAGTTTGTTTCCCGGGAGTTGAAGATAAATCCCCAAATTAAATAAATAAAATTTATTTAATTTAATTTATTGCATTTTGATTTTTGATTTTTGAAAACTATGGAAGAATTAATTAATATTTTTGGAATATTTAATTGTGATATGACTTTAGAAGAATATGAAATATTTAGAAAGATTTAATTAATGAATAATTGAATTAGAGGAAATAATTAAATATTTTGGAATATTTAATTGTAAATGATATAAAAGAACGAATATTTAAATTGGATTAGAGAAATAATTAAATATTTTGGAATATTTAATTGTAAATGATATTTAGAAGAATAATATTTTAATCTTTATTTGAATAAGATATTCAAACGAAGATTATTGATAATTAATATAAATAAATCGTAATGTTTATTTAATTAATTAAGAAATGAATATGAAAAGATGATTAAATAAACTTATTTATTTAATCGAAATGAAAGAATGAAGAAATATAAATAAATTATTTAAATTTATTTATACGCAGATAGAATTCGAAGATTTTAATTAAATATTAAAAATATTTAATTAATTACCAGACAATGTGATGTGACCATTTTAAGGTGTATACATTTTGCCCCTCTTTGAAGTGATGTGTTTTACGCATTGCTTCAAAGAATTTTGAATTTTTCCCCAAATGTTGATTGTCGAAATAATGATAAGTATATGCCCCCGCAAACGATGAATCGATAAAATTTTGAGTTTTTAAAGTGATTTTTTTTATGGATTTTATTTTTTTTCGATTTTTATAGATTTTGAAGATGTCGATTCATCGTTCGAAACTAATGATTTGAAGAAATTGACCCGAAGAGACATGAAATGAAAAATTGATGAAGAAATTGCCCCTACTATGTTAAAATATGATAAAATGCCCCAATTTTGTGTATTGAGATGCCCTGATTTGATGATGTTTGTCTGATAAATTTGTTCCCAAGGTTGTTGGAAAACAAATATAGCTGATAAATTTGCTTTTAAAGTTGTTAAAAACAAATAGTTGTTGATAAGTTTGCTTCTAAGGTTGTTAAAAACAAACATGATTTGATAAATTTGTTTTCATGATGATGAAAAACAAAAAGTTGATATTCAAATTTGGTTGATGAATTTGTTTCTAAAGTTGTTAAAAACAAACAAAATTGTGATAAATTTGCTTTCAAAGTTGTTGAAAGACAAATCGGTTGATATGTTGATAAATTTGTTTTCAAAGTTGTTAAAAACAAATAGTCGAATGATGTATTCTGATTGGATTGATTTGATTGATTTGATGATCCATTTTGATTTGAGTAATTGTATGATCTTCTGATGTTATTGATGATTTGATCTTCTGATGTAGGAATAGGTGGTGTGAGACCAACAACATCTGGGGGTAGCACCTCATAGTGTTTTCATGTGATCATTTTTAATTTTTTTTTATTTAGACATTGTATACTTTGCCAGCTTTTGGGAAAATTTATGAATGCAAAATGCAGATTCTAACATGAATGCAAATCTATACTAACCATGCAGGACATTCATACAATATTGCCATTTGGAGAACTTATTCATGCTTTTTGTATCATCATAGAGCTTTGAAATGTTGAAAGTTAATACAAGCATCAAAGGGTATGTTAGCACCAGTGATGACCTGAGTATTGCTTTCATGATTTTTAATACAGCAAGTTAATACAAGCATCTAGGTATAATTGAACCGAGATGACCTGAGTATTGCTTGCATAAACAAACAAGAGTTAATCCTTTTCCCATGCAAATTCTGAAATGTCATCCATGATCTGTGATAGAGCATGTCTCGTGACCAATTTGCATAGTACTAATGATTTCCTCGCAAACAGCAGACAAAGAAAAATCATACTCCTTCCTTGCTTTTCTAGTTCAGTACATCATCGAATTGCTCCAGAGATATGATAGAAAATCAAACAACCATTCCATTCTTGCTTAAAGTATTTCAAACATTTTTTTAGATTAAGATCATCCAAATTTTAGTCATCATTATTGATATTCTCACTTCGATAGTTGTTTGGATCATGTTGTTTCGATTCTCATTGGCATGAATATGTTTGTGATTGATTTGATATGACAATGTTTGTTGTGTCTGGTCAAACTGTTATTTGTCTGTTTGTGATGCTCAAAAAGCTTGTTGTCCTCTCTTATTTGTTCAGTGTATGTTTCTGCATTTTTGCCCCCAGTGTAAACACAACCTAAGGAATATGGATATGTACAAATTTCATCAAGCCATGATGAAACATAAGGATTCCCGTCATATGATATGGATATGAAAAATATGTATAGATGATATATATGAATGGATGATGTCGTAAGTGAATGCAAGACATAAACTAATAGATGGAGAAGCCTATTTTGATCACAAGTAGCACCTATTTTCCAGGTTTTCACTATGTGTTTTTATTGCACTTTTTCAAAACTTTTCTGATTTTTATGGATTTTTTAAGGACTTTTTCTGATTTTTTTTATTTTTTCAGGACTTTTTATGATTTTTTTTTATTTTTGGACTTTTACTTGTTTTTGATTTTTAATGATTTTTTTAATGATTTTTTAAATTTTTTCAGGACTTTTTATGATGTTGCGGGTGCGTGTAGTGAAGGAACAAAGTTTACAATATAAGAGAAGATGCATGACAAGGGATATGGTATGGAAGATTTGGATGAAGTGAATAGGATAAGATGTACGACGTTGAAGAAGATCCTTAACCTTGTCAAGATCAAAGGTGGAAATGTAAGGAATGGGCATAGAAATGACCATGAATGATAAGATGGATGAAACTTGTCCCTAAATGTAGAGCGCAAGAGGAATATGGAAGATAGGATATGGATGATAGGGAGATGGAGGGAAGAGCAAGCATCAAGTTTCACAACCAAATATCCCTCTAATAGAAATATGCTGGTAATGGGGATTAAGAATCTAAATGTTGGTAGATTAAGCAGGTATTATGGAGAGAATCTAAGAACATGCAGAAAGTTTGGATTAAAGGAGGAGAATGATGGGGGGTGAATGTTGGATAATGGATAGGAGTTTGGAAGACCTGTTGATGGATAGATGGAAAAGTTGGAAAGATCAACATTGACACACACCTTGAAGGGCGGTGGAGTGATGGAGGAAAAATGGATTTGGAAGGTGGTAGGTTATTAGATGGAAAATTGGAGGAAACTTTTGGATTAGCAAATTTGGATGCCAATTTAGAGTTTATTGCTTTTATGAGACTTTTAGGAATCCACATGAATTTTGACTTTGAGTTTTTCTTTGTGGACCTTTGTGGCCGTTGACATTTTTCTTTTTGATTTATGGACCTTTGTGGTCTTTGAAAATTGCCTTTTCTCTTTGATGGGCCTTTGTGACCTTTGGAAATTGCCTTTGCTTTGATGGGCCTTTGTGACCTTTGGAAATTGCCTTTGCTTTGATGGGCCTTTGTGGCCTTTGAAAATTGCTTTTTGATTTTTTGGATCAAATTTTCTTTTATTTTTGCATGACTCTTCGAGGAGACATGTTGATCCTTTGATACATGTGGATTTTGATATAGAAGCTTTTCATATTTGGCATCCAAATTGCTTCCAAAAGCAATGGGAGGGGTGGATTGAGGTGAATGATATGGAGGTATGATGGATGAGTTAATGAAGGAAGAATTTTGAAAGTGGATCAAGGATGTGTGTTTTTGTTGTTCTTGAAGAATAGGAGATGGAGAAATGTGGGACCCTAATATGGATGAAAGGATTGATGAGCTAAGGTTGGAATGATAAGGACCAAGGATAGATGAATGGTTTGATGAACTAGGATAAGGACCTAGGATAGATGGTGTTTTTGTTGGACTAGGATAAGGACCTAGGATAGATGGAGAGTTTGATGGACTAGGATACCTAGGTTGAGTATGAGGTGTATAACCAAGGCCATGAGAATATGGATGTGCTTGGACAGAAAGGGGTTCTAGGATACCTTGCTCATGAAGACCTAAACCTTTTCCTTTGTAATTCATAATTTCACACATTCGTTTACCAATGGGATATGTATTGTTTGTGAAACAAGATGCGAGTCCATTGTGAAGAGGATATGATATGGATGAGAAGATAGGTTTTGGAAGTAAACTAGAATGGATAAAGGAGGAGGATCCCAATTTATAGGTGTGGGGTTCATGGATAACGTGAATAGGTGTAATAGGCTCTTGACATGGGGATGATGGGGTGTTTTGATCTTGACTTGGAAAAGGATTATGAAATGGTATGAAAGGAATATCTTGATCATGAGGAGGATAATCATCTTCATGGGATGAAAGGGTATCCTTGAATGGAAGATTATATTGATCTTGATGAGGAAGGGAATCATGAAATTTTGTAGAAATCATATCTTGATCATCAATTGGTAAGACATCATTAGATAGGATGGAAGAACTATCATGCTCTTGTAATGCAATAGAATCATGGGATGGTATGGATTGATTAGATGATGACGAAGAAGAACTTGGAGGAATGTTTGTCTCTTGAGATGGAAGAGGATTATCATGGGTGAATAATGAAAGGAGGGGATCATCATATGGTCCTTGAGAGATGGGATCTTGATCAAAGATAGGAAGGGTTTGTAGAATGTTTTGATCAAGATGTGTAGATTGAAATGAATCATTGGATGTAAAGGATATGATAGAAGAAGGTGATTGAATGAAATCGTTATCTTGAGTGAAAGAATCATGAGGTTCATTTGGAATTATGGGGGATGAAGATAAATGCATGACATGATAGGATTGGTCAATTTTATTTGAGGGCTTAGATTTGGGCTTCTTATGTAACCTTTGCAAAAATTCAAAAACATTGAATTTGGATGATGTTGCTTTTGGAGGAGAAGAGGTTACATTCATATTTCCATCAAAGGACTTCATAGTTGTGCCCCCTTGTATTTCCTTGATTTTCCTTTGGAGTGCTCTTGTTTGTTGGGGAAAACTACTAAGATCATTTAATGGAGTTTTAGTCTTTTCAGGATCTTCCTTAATTTTCTCCATATTGTAGTTAGAGGGCAATTTGGCACCTTGGTTTGCTAAGAAAAGAAAGTAGCCTTCTTTATCTCGCTCTAACATCTTGTCCAAAATTATGTGAAACTGTGGATCCTGTTCAACTTCTTGAATCATTTCATCGGTTATCTCATTATTTGAACTATTCCCAGTATGAAACCTATGAAAAAGATTTTGTTCCCTATCACCCATGTTGTAAAGTGGACAATAGGCATATACTTTTGAAATGTTCTTCTAGACTTAGATCATAGGTTTATAAGTGCAAAAATGATAATGTCTTGATCTGATAAGATGAAAATCTTATGATATGATCAAATGACGTTTCTAACTCTTGATTGTGGCTTCCAAGATGAAAGGATATCAGAATCCTGTTGGGGAAGTTGAATAAATAATCAAAAACTTGTTTGAAAAGATGCACTATTTTGAGATTTGATCCTAGTCTTGAAAAATGATAAGTGTGATCAATGTAATTGTGAGTTTTAGATGATCTTTACTGAATTAATGTATTGAAAACACATCAAGCAAGTTGTAGAATAGTTGTTTTAAGCCCTATGCTAAACAAGAAGTGTATGACCAAAATGTTGTTCAAAAATTATTTTCACAAGTTTCACACATGATAAGCACTTCAAACAGACTCACTCTTAGTTCTCAAGTAGGTCATCATAGTAATCAACAGCCCACATCTTAAAACTGTGTCGACTCACACAGCCATGTCACCCCCGAAAGGGCGCCCGTGTTTTTGTCTTTTCCAGGTGCGTACTCAGAGTGACGGAAGTGGATACCGGATCCCCTGAGCAAACAATCCTTGGCAGTTATATGGTGAGTATCTTGGGGGTAGATTCTTCCCTCCCCTGCACTGTGATTGAAATGATGTTCAGAAACTGACTCGGTTAGTTACTACACTAGGTTCTTAGTAAGGGTTTCCGTTCGGTGTGGCAAATGATAGACTCCCTCGAGAGACCTCCCTACCTTTAGAACAAAGGCTTTGGGGATGGTTATCAATGCACACTACCATCAAAAGAGGGTTTCCCCAATTTTGCTTTAAATTTTATAGTGGGGTGGAATAGCCTGGCTTTGGCTTGAACCCACTTGAGTCATTCCTTTTGGGTGAGTACTTTTTCCCACAAGAGCAGGCTCTCTACAAGGTTTTAACAAAGCTTAAAAATGCATAAAAATAAATAGGTGAGTTTGGCATTTTGATCACCCAGTTAAGGGGAGAGCATAGGCCTATCACCGAGAACAAAGCAAATACTAGGTTCAATTATTAAGCACCAAATGGAAATTTTCTAAACTAAGTGAAGATGTTGCTTCACATAAACAGAAAATTCATTTTAAGCCTAAATTGAAAAATGAAGTGTCTATCCTAGGATTGCTCTATTTTATACTTTAGATGACTACCCTAGGATTGGTTAATTTTATGCTTTAGATGACTACCCTAGGATTGATAAATTTTATGCTTTAGATGTCTACCCTAGGATTGATAAATTTTATGCTTTAGATGACTACCCTAGGATTGATAAATTTTTATTTTTA
>VDFB02081424.1:0-14010 GCA_007258455.2 Sequoia sempervirens
ATGCAATGAAATTTGAGATCTTGGCTCAAAACATAAAATTTAGATAACAAGTAAAGTCATCATAGCTAAGATCTTGATTTGTTCCACTGTTGGTTGCTCTTCAAAGTAACAAACTATGAAAGAACAATAATGATATGATATAATGATAAAGATAAATGATACCTATGCTTGATAATAATAATGATAATGTATGTTAATGCTTGAATGTTTGATATATTTTTTATAACATGAGTGCTTAGATCATAAGAGTGCTAGGTCATAAGAGTGTTAGGGAGATTTTTTTATAATAAAAAGAGCTAAGGGGTTTGAATGAAATGAAAGCTTCTTATTTATATGTTTCACTTGACATTTGATCAATGGTGGAGATTGGTTTGCAAGATCAATGGATAGGAAAATTCAAGATAGGGTAAAACCTAAAATTTGAATTTGATGGAGGGAAATATTAGATTCAAAGAGATAGTTGGAGAAATAAATATTAATTTAAATAAATTATTTGTAATTTATTCAAAAAAGATGAGTGTTAGCTAATCAAATCATTTTTGAAAATTATTCAATTATAGAGGAAAAGATTTAATTTAAATAAATTATTTTTAATTTATTTAAAAGAGGAGTGTTGACTAATTAAATCATTTTAAAAAATTATTTAATTATAGAGAACAAAAGATAAATTGAATTGAATTTTAATTAATGTTGGAAGGAAAATGATAAGAGATGGATTGATTAAATACTTATTTAATTATTTAATTAATATAAATATGATTAAAAAATTAAGATAATTAAATAATTAATTTAATTATTATGGATGACAAGATGAAAATGAAATATTTTATTTTATTTATTTAACAAACATTTTATTTAAGGAATATTTTGTATTTATTTAAAAGTTGTTTTATTTTTGTTTTTGAAATAAAAAGCAGCAAAACAAGGGTGTTGACCCATAAGTACAAGGCACAAAGGCCAACCAGTAAAAGCACACTAACAACACAGTGACAACAGAGAGAAAGCCATCACCCACAACACATCATCAAAAAACAAAAAGTAACAGTAATCATAGGATAACAAAGTTCATCAAGCAAGCCAGAAACCAGCCAACTAAGTCCAAAGACCACCAAGGGTCCACCAAGTTTTAGCAGAAAAAAAAAAAACAACAAGACATAGAAATAAACAACAACAAATAGGCTCAGCGGCCTAATTCTTTTCCTTTCTGCCATGCATATCATGTGTAGTCGTTGCCCAATCCGCTGTGAGGAACTCGAGCAACTCCTTGAAACCAGCATCATCTTCAGCACCATCCGCGGACTTTTCCTTCTGCAGCAAGCAAAGACTGGTGGCCGACTTGTGCATGATCCTCAGGGAAAATTGGGACACCTCCTGGACCTTCTTTTCCAACCTCTCCAATCTCCCCTTCAGCATACCAACTTCTTCCCAAGCCAAATCTTTTTCCTTGCGGTCTTCCTGCAAGGGGGCTTTTCCTTTAACCACATCAGCGGACCGGGGGGTAATTTCCAGCACATTGTCACCAGAAGGGCCCTTCTTTAAACTTTCTGACACATGGGACACTCTATTCACCGACACTGACTAGCCTTCCCCACCCGCCACCATTTCCTCAAGACTTTCACTGTCACTCTCAAGATCCTTGTCCAAATCAGAGGCTTCCTTAAGGCTTCTGACCTTGTCTTGCTTACAAACCAGTCTATGAGATCGACGAGGGGTGTTAGCTTCTTCAGTGATCTCAATGTCAGAATCAATTTGATGGCAGACTTTAACTTTCTTAGAGGCTTTAGCCTTAGGGTGTGGGGTAGGGGCAAGCCGCTTTCTTTCCCTACCCGTATCCCTCGGGCCTGAAACAGGGGAAGCGCCATGGGGATGGGCTTTCAAAGCAGGATTCTTAAGGAATTTTTTCTTACTTGGGCCCGGTGTGTCCAAAATACTAGCAGAGGGGGAGTAGATGAAACCGGGTTTCACGAGAGGAGGAGACGTAGCTTCTTTACTTTTATGTTACTTTTGTGTGTAACTTTTAATTTACTTTTGAAAAGCCATCATTCATCATTTAACAATAATTTTACTTTTTATTACTTTCAAAAATATATGTACTTACATATTTTAAAATAGTTTCATTTGTATATATTAACATATATTTAAAAAATTTAATGTTGTATATTTTAAAATAAATTATAGTAAAATTAATATATATTTATTTTAATTATTAACAATGTTAGAAAAGCTACTTATGGTGGTCAATTACTTTTGTTGAAAAGGTAGATATATAAGATAGGTATTTAATACATAACTACGTAGATTCGTAGTGGGCCCCAATTATTATTGCAATCATTACCCATACCCATAATCATTAAGACAGATGTTTTTATTAAAAATGCAACATTATTGAAAATTTCAAACTCCAACAAATTTCATGCTTTCGTTTTGGATTGCTTTACAATAGTCATTAGAAGCTTTCTCATTAATATACATTTTATTATATATGTGACATATATTTATATTAAATAAAAAAGTTCAGAGATATAATTTAGATCAAAGATATTAATTTTTATAATTTATAATATTAGATATTGAATAAATTTAGAATTAATTATGTAATGGTTTTCAATAAAATGCATTATCTAATTCATTATTGAGATGTAGAAAGTATGACAAAGCGAAAGAGTAATAAAATAAAATGAAATTTATATATATATATTGTTGTTTAAATTTTTGTTTTGTAATTGACTGGTAAAAGTTCACAAGTTTTTTTATGGATGTGTTGTATTAATATTGTTTTATTATCACAATTTTTTCATGAATCTATTTAATTATTCTTGTTTTATTTCATGTTAATATTGTAATGAATTTGTTATTTCTAATTAATCAATATAATAATTTTTTAATGTTTAATTTAAGTTAATATATAAAAAAGACATTTTTTTGATAAATGATAAATGTTGGAGGGATAGCAATATTAAATAATATTTTTGAGAAAGTAAATATGGAGGAACATATTTAGTTTTAAGATGAATGAAGATAAATAATAGGAATGACATGTAGACTTTAGTTGTCTTAATATAGAAAAATAGGCAACTTGGGTGTGGTTATTATTTCCAATTATATGTTGAAGCTTGGACAAAGATGAAGGATCTCAAGCTTGATGTGCTAGAGGAAGTTGGAATAATTCCCAATAGAGAAATGTTTATCGACATATGGGAGACCATGAAGTATAAGTTGAATGCCATCAGTGATTTAATCAAAGATTTACAGGAGAGGTTGATGAAGATAAAAGTTCAGATATCGTCGCCAAAATAAAAGAGCTACCTTGTCGAGTGCTTGATGACAACTCAGAATTTCTTACATCTAACACAATTATCCAAGGGTTCACATCATCAATACAAAAAGAATTTAAAGATGAAGCTTTTTCATTAGCTTCTATCGACATATTGGTGAATATTCAACTCACTTTGGATAACCTGAATGTAGTACTAGAAAGGCACCAGAAAAATTGTATCACCATTGAGGAATCAATCACACGAGTGCTTGTTGTCTCCAATCATACTATTGGACCGGATAACTCAGAAGTCCAAGCAACATTAAGGAAATATGAAGACTTCTTGGAAAAAGATTGTGAAGAATGAAGGAACGTGCCTGTTCCATACTTAGTTTATTTTCAATTTTTTCCCTTATCTAACATGTAATTAGTTTATGACATTTTACATGTCTTTTGTAAATATGCAATTACATGTAAAAATAGAGAAGTTCTAAATCAAATCGGATTCTACTATTGAATAAGTCAAGTTAGTTTTAGCTTTCCTATTTTAGCTCTTAGCTCTCCTCTATATATAGGAGGGAGCTCTTTTGTAATAGTTACCTTTTATCTTTTGAAGCGAAGCACTGCCCATTTTGAAAACATATTGAGACTTTGTGTTTAATGTGCAAATAGAATTTCAATCAATAAAAGAGGAAAATTTTGCATCCAACCTTTGCTTTGGATCTACTTTTTTATGTGTGAGATTGTTCTTAAGTCCTTCTCATTACATTTTCTTGTAAATGGTTGAATAAGTGGTGTTATATCATATATTTGAAAGGGGATTCAAATCTGATTTTGTATACTTTGTGCTACATTATTACATTTGAAGTTTATGTTACTATATCCATGTTTTGTTAATAATTCAAAGACTTTGGGTTGTGGGTTATTTATTGTGTTTTATGGATCTTTTGGTGGTGTGTGTTGAATACTTTGAGCTGCAATGTACCTCATTCTATATCTCTATGAATCATCATTGAAGAAAACAAAATACTTTGATCTTTTGTGGGTTTTTCGGTTGCTGACATTCATCGGTATCACTATGGTTACTCTTTTGTTTAATCAAGTCGATACTGGTTATTATTGCTCGAGCTAGAATTTTGTGGTGAATTATATGTTATAATTATCACGAGGTATTATTGTAATTTGTTTAAGAGAAAACATATTTTCTGAAAAAAGAGAAAAGGATGAATGTAACACCAATGGATAAATTTAGTGTATATAATCTAGGTTAGTTACTAGATGTTTTAGTGAGCAATGAGAAGGGAGCCTCCCCTTTCTAAGAGAGAGATTTAAATATCATCATAGCTATGGTTGAAATCACCATTTTGTAATTAATTAAGTGATTACAAAATATTCACTCAACGGACGGCATGAGAAAAGACAATGATCTTCTCAAAGGACAGTCACCTTGAGCTTTTGACAAGATAGTGACATCCTATGCAAGGAGAGAAATGGGCAGAGAGAAAATGGGAGGATGTAGCCTAGGAATAACAATGCATTGTTGATGGTCATATAGAAATAGAAGCAACCATAAGACCTAACACCTAATCCATGTGAAGAAAGAGGCTAAACAATAAATATATGCAATTATATTAAGAAGATCATTTGAGAGTTAAGTTTACATTTGAAGGTAGATCAGTCCTATGAAGATGAGGGATAGATAAGGGCTTGAAAGCATGCATTAGTAGATAAAATTTGAGTTGTCTTATGCCACTCTTGAGGACTTGGCTTTCGTCAAACACTTAGTTACCTTCAAGTAGCCCAATATTCCTTAAGATATCATATGGGAACATTCGCAAGTTGAGGCTATAAAAGTGCAGTTTAGAGGTGATTTCAATTAGATTTAAACCTATTAAAGAGGTTGCATGATTATAACTTAATTGAAATTTTGAGGCCATATGCATGCAATTTAGAGCAGTTTTAGGCCCTAAAATGAAGGCTTTTTTTGCTTTGTATTCCCAACAACTTAAAGGCTTAATTCAAAGTGATTAAAGACAAATTTCCCATCAACATCATGCAAGTTTTAGAGTGCATTTATCATGTTTAGTTATGGCATATTTCAAGGGCCATGCAAAGGTCAAGAGGTCAAAGTCAACTCTTCTTTGCAAGGTTTTGCATGATTTTGCAACTAATTCAGAGGGAGTTCCACATCTAGACAGCTCCCAATCATCATTAAAACTCAATCTCTTCCACGAAGTTCAAGTCTAATTAAACTAAATGTGGCTTTCCATAAAGTTTCAACCATTTTTAGAGCTAGTTATTTCTATACATCTTTTTTTTGCTTATACAAGAGAAGAGATTGTAACTCATTTTTTAGAGATATTTTCAATATAGAGAAACAACTTCATGTAGTTTCAAGTATTTTTTAGACAAAGTAACACTCCCATTTTTCAATAAAAGCAATAGGTTGCCTTCTCAAATTCTATGTGTTAAGTGTTGTTATGAATGATTTGATCTAATTTCTATGATTTCAATTTTGAATCCTTGAATTATGTCTCATTTGAAAACATTTTTATGTAAGAATACACAAAAATCATGCAAGTCATAGGTTGTGTGAATAATTTCAATAGTTATATAGCTATGAAAACATATAGTTTTTCTTCAATAAGACTTCAAATATAACCTTCCTTTGAAACATTGTTGTGTGAGATTGTTCAAAAATTGAGTTGTGCATAGAGTAGGGTAGATTTTGAGAGAGATTGTGAATTGAAACAAGTCTCAAATTTTTGGTGCATCACCTCCTAGGATCAAATAATATTCTTATTTTTAGTTATTTTATATCTTTTTCCTTATCAAATCAGTAGTTTAGAAGAGGTCTGTCAAGGTAAGGTCAATCCTCTTTGGAGGTACATCTTCACCATAAGCAACCCACAACTTGAATATGATCCCATGTTTCATAGGATAGATAAGTTTCTCACTTAGCCAAGGTGCAATACTTGTGACAACATTTTGCATAGTTACACCAGTAAAGGACTCTCAATTCACCACCATCACCCAATATACGTTCTATTAGTTCTCTCAAAAGTTTCAAATTTATGTGTCACATGTCTTCTAAATTTGGTAGGGCTAAGAGGATTCTAGACCAAGACTTGATAAATTGATTCCTTGGCTTTGCCAAAAAATTTAAACATCCTCAAGGTATGGTATTTCTTTAAGTAGGTTGAAAGATTGAGTTGAATTGATTAGAGATGCTATTATTCTAGTAATTGGATGGAACTTGTTTGACTATTTTTATAATTGTGCCTAGAAATTGATCTTTATATCCAACATATAGAAATTTGACTTAGGAAAGTTGGTGGTCCCAAATATATTTATCAATGTTGACCTCATGTATGTCATGTGTAGTAATTATGAACCCAATTCAAGACAATTGAAAAGTAAGAGAAAAGATGTGACTTGCACCAAAATATATAATTGATTAAGGTCTTTGATCTCAACCATATGGATAATTACAATATAATTTTTCATAAGCTATCAAATAATATAGAAGGGATAAGAGCAACTATAGGGTTAAGTAGCTACCAAACCATACACTAAAGGGCACAATTGGAATATTGCTAATTCCTATAAAAGAGGTGGGAATTTTTAGTTTTGATACATTTGAAGATAAATTGCATGGCCTTGTGTCAAGTTATGGGGATATATATATACATATACATTTGAATATAAATTATATGGCCTTGTGTCAAGTTCTTGGGATATATATATATATATATATATATATATATATATATATATATATATATATAAGGTGTAAATGACTTTGCAAATGATTATGATAGTTGTTGATATTTAGAAAAGGTATATGAATAGGTTGTATTGGAGACTACACTCTTAAATATGACATGTTCACCCTTCCCTTAGGAGGTTGTGACATTACTTTAGGAATCTAGTGGTTCCACATTCTTGGTCTTATCATGTGGGCATTTTTTAATTATATTTAATTCACTGATAATGACCAACTACATATCTTATGAGGACTCACACCTAGCTCCATTAGTCTCATCATCTCTCATCACATGGAAGATTTACTCCAAAAGGGATCTCCTAGGATTATTTCCCAACTTTCTATAATTTAGTTCATGGAATCCTCTATGTCCCAACCACCCAAGGATCTCTACGAAATCTTATATTACTATGGAACTATCTTATTGGAATCCACTAGATTACAACCATGTACCCTTGAAGATCATGCCATTTAGATTTACCCATGACTACACCTCCAAAAATATTCCCATATTGGCACCCATTTTTGCAAACGATTATAATTGATAAACTATCCTAGGAACTCTTATGTCAAGGGATTATTTCACTTATCACCAACCCTTACACCTCCATAGTCTTATTGGTGCACAAAAAAATGGGTCTTGGAAGTTGGTACCTTTGCATCAATTTTCACGAGAGAGAAGTCACCATTAAAGATAAATTTCTCATTCTAATGGTTGATGATCTCTTAGATGAACTCCACAGTACCCATATTTTCTCTAAACTATATTTATGATTTGGACTACAATCAAATTCATATCAAAGAAGAGGGCATTCCTATAATTTTATTTTTTACTCGTTACAGTCATTATGGATGTATTATCTTTCCATTTGGCCTCACTAATGTATTGTTCAAATTCTAGAGTTTGATGAATATATGTTTTACATTCCTTTAACAATTCATCCTAGCCTCCATTGATTATATCCTTATTAATAGTTTCATCTAGAAAGATCACCTCTTGCACCGAGACCTTTCCAATCCTTTTTGCTAACCAATTATGTACCGAACACTAAATGTTCCTTTGGTTTGACCAAGATTGAGTACCTTGGGCATATTTTTTTCAAGGATTTAAGGTGGATACCACAAAGATTGAAGTCATGTAGAACTAGTTAAAACCCACAAGTCTAAAAATATATCATGTGTTTCTTGGCCTCAAAATGATATTGCCATAGATTTATAAAAGATGATAGAAAAATTGCCACCTCCATCAAAATAATGCTAAAAAATGGTCCATTCTCATGGTACCCAACTACCAAAGGAAAAATTGAGATACTTGAGTTACAAGCCATGTGCATGACTGTAGTTCCTTCTATCTTTGAATTATGAACAAAAATGTCATTGAAAGTGATGTGTTAGGCTCTAGATTGAGTGTTTTTCTAGTGCAAGAAGGGTGACCCATTGCTCACAAGACCCTAACTAATTAAAATATTTCTTATTCCACCTATGATTATGAGATTACCTAAAAAAAGGGTCAAGAAAATATGCCATGGACTAGGGAGCCACTTCTCTCGAGCAATAAAAGCATGTCACTAAGTTTTTAGGTTATGATTATGAGATTACCTAAAAAAAGGGTCAAGAAAATATTGTTACAGCATATATGTGTTAGTTTGAGGATAATCCTACTTTGAGTGCCTTGTCTTGTCATTATCCACACCAATTTGGATCAATGAATTACACAAGGAATGTCAATATGATAGTTTCAATCAACAACTCATCCCTCTTCAAAGGCTAACTATTCATGGGATGAATCTTATTTGCAATAAAGGTCATCTAGTGTTGGCCTCCCAATCAACTTTGTAACATAGTTTTTATTTGAGTGCCATGCCACCCCTTCTATTGGCCACTTTAGGTTCCTTAAAACATATGAAAGACTATTCAAAATAATTCTTGGAAGGTTTGAAAAATGACATTGAGTATTTTGTGGAAAAATGTGAGATTTATCAATGCAACACATATAAAATGGCTACCATCCCTAGCTAGCTACAACAATTATCAATTCATGTTAGAGTGTCAATAGACATTTCCATGGATTTATTGAAAACCTTCCAATATATTTTGGGAAATTAGTCATTTGGTTAGTGGTTCATCATCTTTCCAAATATGTCTATTTCTATGCCTTTGCCCATCCCTATTCTACCTCAACTATTGCACAAAGCTTCATTAAACAATACTTTCACCTTCATGAGATACTTGCTTCCATTGTGAGCGACTATGACTTGATTTCAAGTAGTCATTTATTGCAAGGAATTTTTAAATTTCATGGTTCCCAATTTAAAATGATATTTGCATAATATTCTCAAATTGATGGCTAGGCCAAAATTATTAACAACTGCTTGGAGACCTATTTACTTTGCTATGTACCTTTGATCAACAACATCATTGGACCAAATGATTATTATTGGTAGAATGGTGGTCCAATACCACTTATCAAAAAATAACCAAGATGAATCCATATGAAGCAATGTATTGTCAATTTCCACCCTCTCTCCAAACATACATACCTAGCAGCTCAAAGGTACACATAGTGTCTATTCCACCATTCACAAACATGACACCATTCTTCACACCCTCAAGGATAACTTACACCTAGCATAGAATCACATGAAATAATAAGTTGATCAACATGTTTAGAGTACATGTTCACCATTGGTGACATGGTGTTCTTCAACTTCAAGTATACAATATACAATCTTTGAAGTTGAAGACTTGTTCGAAAATTTCCTAGGTTTTATGGACCATACAAAATTTTGTAAGAAATGCTTTTGTTTCTTACAAGTTTGAGCTTCCTTCCTCCTTGAAGCTCCATCGAATTTTCCATGTCTCTTGTTTGAAGTGGGCTATTGGTCAACATTTTCAAGCACAATCTACTTTTACTTGACTTGTATATTTAAGGATCATTCTTGATTCTATTCTCAAAAGGTGATTCTACTACCTTTATTACCAAAACATCATTGAGGCTCTTATCTAATGACATGGGTTGCAACTATAATATGCAACATGGAAGTTCTTGGTAAACAAATTTAGGCACAATATACATTACCTAAGTTGGATACTAAAGGATCTATTACCATCACACATGATTCTATCCTCAACAAATGATTGTGCCACATCAACGACTACAACATCATCGAGGTCCTCATCCAATGACAATGGTTGCAACTAGAATACACAACATGAGAATCCCTTTCCTCCTACAACATCAATTTCCTCATCTTAAGCTTTGAGGATACATTTTTTTAGGGGTGTGCATGTTAGGACTTGTGGCCCTAACTATTTCTTCTTGATTTGTTACTTTTGTATTAAAACTTATTAATAAAATCATTAAAAACATATACTTTTTAAGTCATCCCCTTTTTTAAATTGGTTTATCCTACATGCTTGGGAAGTAGTAGTTTCTCTAGGTATAGGCTTTATAGTAGAATGGGCTGTCTACATTGTATTGAGTGCTACTTAGAGGAGGTTGTCTCCTCAAAGAGGCCTACAATATTTTGTAATGTGACTTTATCAAATCAATATAATATCATTAATTTGATTCTATTTTCACATTTATTTTCTATATTTCATGTTTTTGGCTAATCTATTGCAAAGAAGAACATCACATGATAGGTATAATAAATGTGTGATATTAGCAAATGGATAGACATATGTGCATATAGTGATAATCTAGGATAAGCACATGGGAATGTGTGTATACAAAAAGGTAAAAGGGTAGGGGATTGAGCCCAACTTTACACAAGATTGAGTCATTTATCACTATGTACATACATTATGATTTCCTGAACAAAAAATTAAATGAGAAACGACATAGGCATGAAAATTTCACCATTATAATACCGTAGTTCTATTTTACTAATAACTATTATCAAGTATTTTTGTATTTGATAATGCTTATAATATGCATTAATAATATTTTATTTGTAAACCTAATTTACTTATGAAATATATACCTATTTAGATTTTAAATATTTATATAATATTTAATTTATTATTATGAATAATGCAATTTCTAATACATATTTTGATAATTTAATATTTTTAATAAAAAATAAATCTCAATAATGAACAATTAAATCAAATTATTAAAAACTTAACTTAGTCAAACTATTAACACATAATTTTTATTCAAGGGGTAAACGCTTTTGAACCAAAGCTATGAACGGAATACAATCCACTCAACAATACCACCCCAACGGGGTTTGAACCTTGGTGGCAAGAACAACAATGCCACTTTAAACCAACTCACATGCCAATTCTAATTCAATTTTATTAAAATACTTTTTCAAACATATTTTAACATCAACACAAAAAAATTAATTACTACACCATAATTAAATTATTAAATATTATCTTGATTAAAGATACTTTAGAATCCTAAACAAGGAGACTTTCACAGTCTTCCATAAAATACCCTTAAACATGAAAGGTTACCCTACAACACTTATTAAATATTAAATATTATTTTGATTAAAAATCTTTAGAATCTTAGATAAGGAGACTTTCAAGTCTTCCCATAAGATATCCTCAAACATGAAAGGTTACCCTATACTATTTTGAGTAAAAAACTTTAGAATACTAGATAAAGAGACTTTCGAGTCTTCCCATAAGGTACCCTTAAACATGAAGGGTTACCCTAGAGAAGAATCCTCCTCAGCAGAAGGAAAATAAAGTTAAAAGAAATTTTTTGAAACATAAAAGTATACGCTTACCATATGACCTCATCTCCGGGCAATACGTACTGACAGATAACTAGAGTTCCCCACTAACCATACGTTGATTTGGACTTGGTGACAAAATTTTCAAGTATTCCTTATCCACACGCTAAGTAAGATTGTAATTGATTTGATAACAATAATTAACATGTTTAATCAGCTTCTAAACGTGATAATGAAAGGATGGATGGGTTTGACCAATCAAATGAGATGACGTGGCATAAATGAGTGAACACGAGCTCCATGCATGAAATTATTTTTCCTTTATTTAAAAGGATTGTGTTTTTTTATTGTACTAAAATACCCAAGTTCCCTATCCTATTGGACAAGGACAAGTAACAATTTTAAATTAGGTGTGACAAGACAAAGTTAACTTCACTTTCCACATTTTTATCGTTACTGTTTTTATATTGGCTTTGGGCTAATGTTCAAATTTTATCTTTTTTAAAACAAGGTTCATTTTTAAGTAGTTTAGAATTGTTCTATTTTAATTATGAGGTGTAAGAATGACCGCATAATTTAAATTATTAAATTTAAAATTTAACTTTCACACTTCTTTTTATTAGTCTTTGTGGGACAACTAAACACACTTTTGTGTAACATATTGTTATTGTGTGTAGTGAAAATGTATTCAAGTTGAATGATTTAACTAATAAAAACCAAACAAACACAAAATCAAAACAACACTCGAATAAGACGTAAAATGTTCAAACTGATATAACAAGCCTCCCATTGAATAGATTTGCCCTCGATTGTCGATTTGGATGTGTGCTTGCTAGGAATTTTGATAGCATAATGGTGCTCCAATGAAAATGAGTGAGATTTTTTATAAAATGGTTAAGTGATGAATATACATGATTTGATTGAAAATGGATGGAGGGCTAGGATTGCTTGATGAAGATCAAGGTTTGAGAATTATTGGGATCTCTCAAGCCACTAGATTGTGCCAAGTGACACAAGGAGAGGGCTTGAGAGGGAGATTGTACCCTTGGGGGTACAAGGCCCATGTGATTGATGTGATGGTGAGGGTAAGGAGTGGATTAGGTGAGGATTAGTGCAAGTGGGAGAGTTGGAGGATGGGACATGAGGTGAGAGGAAAACATGGATTAGAAAGGGGTGTTTGGAGATTAAATTAAATAAATAATAGTATTTATTCAATTTAATGGATGAATGAGATGGTGAATAATTATAGGTAATTATTTACTTTAGGCTAAGATTTAGGGATAATAGAAGAAAGAAATTAGGATAAATGTTGAGATAATTAATATAGAGGATACAAAAATGGTTGAATTAGGGGTAAATTGACCAAACTAAAGTGGTAACTTTAGGTGTCTATAGTTATCTCATTGTATTTGAATACATTTAGTTTCAATTTGGCATTGTTCTAGGAATATATGAAGTAGAGGAGGATCAAGGAACAACATTAATTAGGAGGAAGATAATAAGTGGTTCGACTTCTTTGAGTCTAGAGCTTTCCTATCTAATTTTTTGACTATTAATTCTCCCAAAGTAAAAGTATATTGCTACAATGGCTTTAGGAGAGTCAAAGCTAGAAGTTTGCAAGTACCAAATATGGAATGTGGACTGATCAAGTCAAAAATAGCAAATTCATAATATGAGAATGAGTGAATAAAGAAAATAATTGACATAAATATAAATCCATACTAAGTTTTTCCTTATGCAACTCACAAGAATATAGTAAATTGTGGGCTTAACACAAATGAGAAATACTTGTTCTTCCTTTCTAAAAAAAATGAATGACAATTACACACATTTGCCCCAAATCAACTAAATTGAATAAGTGATTGCACACATTGACCCTAAATTACTTATAATTGCATGAATGAATGCACACATTTATCCTAAACTGGTTATAATTGCACACATTTTCCCTAAATTACCTCTAATTGTGTTGGCAATTGCATATAATTTTTATTTTAAAAGCTATTTGTTATTGTATTGGTGATCACACTAGATTTACCCTAAATTAGTTATAGTTATGTGGGAAATTACATAAAATTTCTTAAATTATCTATAATTGTGTCACTGATTTCACACATTTTCCCTAAATTACTTATAATTGCATTAGTAGTTACACCAAAATTGTCGTAAATTAATAATAGTTGTGGACAAAATACCATTAAATTAAGGGAAAAATAATGTAAAATAGTAAGTGATTACAATAAAAATGATAAAAAAATCTTGTTATCTTGGGGTGATCAAACCATAATTTTGATTAA
>VDFB02081425.1:0-19197 GCA_007258455.2 Sequoia sempervirens
ATCAAGATCGAGTTTGTTAGTTTTCTAGAATAGAACAATCAATGTAGGCGATTTCCAAATTATAAATAAATTTGATGAAGTTTTGAGTTTAATCTTTGTGTAAATTAGTTGATGCTTGCTAAGGGGGCCCACTTAGTAAGTATCTATAGTTGAGTAGTTGTTTATCTTCTATTGATTATAGGTTATATTTCATTCTTGTAAGTTTCAGTATAAACTCAGTCTTATATTGTTCCTACAACATCGTGAATCCATCCGTGTGTTTGTTCCTGCAACATAAGGCCAGTTCATGGTTTGTTTCTTAGTAGTAGTTATGATTTTTGCTTTGGTTAAGTTATGTTTGAGTTAAGAATACTTTGCATTACTTTCCTGTAGCATAGGTAGAATTCCTTCCAAGTATTTATTTCTGATAAGTCATGATTGAAACTGGTTCTTAGCGCACATACAATGTCGCTCCATTTCAAGTATACATTCCCTGGTTTGACAAGTAAATGAACAACCATGAAAAGATATTAGTCGCCTGCTGGAATGTCCAATTCCCAGGTTAGGATTTGCCATGATTTTCATATCCTTTTGTGGATGTGACCATTTTTGGCGCTATTTCCGAAGATGGTGTCAAGCTAAGAACCTACTATAGTCATTGTTAGCGATAGTTTAGTCTGTTATTCAAGCATTTTCAAATCTTTCAAATTACCATTCATTTTGTTGCATGCATAGAAGAAGAGACGCTCTGGGAAGATTTCTCCCTAACCTTCCATTCATTGATAACAATCCTGAACCAGCTTTTAATTTTTTTGAGGAAGGAGGAGAACAAGATATTAATCCATTTGCTGAAAACTTGTTTGTTGAGCTACCATTTGATCTAGCTGATGAAGAACTTGAAGAAAATCCATTTACTCTGATACTCCATCAAGTAACCATGGCACGTAATCCACCTAATCGACCTCCTACTTTTGAATTTCATATTGTTGCCCAACAAGACAATGATAACCTTAAAAATATCCCTTCTTCATTACTTCCCAAGTTCTATGGGCTAGTTACAGAGGACCCAAAGACCTTCTTGTTGAGTTTGACATCCTCTGTCGTAGCTATGATTACACTTTAGATGCTCATAGGTTGAAGTTGTTTCTTGCTACCTTGAAAGAGGGAGCTCTTAGATGGTTCATGAGTCTAGGAAGAGGTGTTGTTGATAGTTGGGCAGCCATGCAAACAAAATTTCTTGAGAAATAGAAGGAATATTGTAAGAGTAGCAATAAGGGTGAAGATATATTTTGAATTCAACAAAAGGAGGATGAAAGCCTAGAGGACTATATTTCAAGATTCTTGTTTTCACTGAAAAAGAATTCGGACCATACTCTCAATGAAGAATCTTAGAAACTACTCTTTCTAAGAGGAATCAGTGATACCTGCATAAACGCCCTTGACTTGATGGGAGGAGGTGATATAACCCAAGTGCCTTGGGATGACATAAAGAAAATATGTCTCAACTACTCTCGAACAAATGTTAAGAAGGGTAGAGGTCATCAAGCCATAGTAGGAAAATCTTCTACTAGTGGAGTTTCATGGATGGAGATCACAAATTTGTTGGCTGATTCTAAGCAGGATATCATAAATAACATGGCTACATAGTTGGATACCATGCAAGCTCGCAAGAAACATGAGGAAGCTGAAGCAATCCTAGCCGAGTACTGTCCACATTGCAAATAGAGGAAACGTGACTGTAGATGCAAGATGGTGGCTAACCTGGAGGCTAAGCAATTGCCTATTGATTTTAGGATGGTGGAAGGAGATGATGACCAAGTATTCTTCGTTGCACAAAGGCGACCATGGGCTCAAAGACAAGGTATGCCTCAAGACCCTTTGACTTTTAGCAATCCTTACAATAACCAATGGAAATCTCCATATAGTCCATTACCACCTTGGAATACTCCTCAACCATACTGGCCTAACTATTAGAGTCCTCAATGGAAATTTCCTCAAGGAGGATGGCAGTAGCCACAAGGAAAATGGACTCCACCCCAAGGTAATTGGCAGCCTAATCCTCAATGGAGAGGTCCTCAACAATGGCAGAACCAATCCCCTAGAACCTTGCAACCACAACAGTCACAACCTCCGGCCCTTATGCCACCTCCTACAGCACTTGCAACAAATATTGGCCCTTCAAAACAAACCCCTATGCCTGTTCAACCATTACCAAATCCTAATAATAAGCAACAGCAGTAGCAACAACCTATCTATGGTGGAAAATCCAATCAATACCCAGCCTATGCCCTAAATATTCATGATATCCATCTCAGGTCTGGCACCACTCTCCCTGCTCCATAGCCGCCTGTAATTACAGAGATTCCAAACTCTACCTCTGAACAACCTACTGATCCTACAAACAATATACCTGTATCAGATACTGCCTCTAAGGAACCTTTCCTATAACATTAGGATAAACCACCATTTCCTCACAGATTGCAACTCACTACATCCAAGTCTGTGGAAGAGCCTAATTTTGATATTTTGGATTAGCTAAAGAATGTACACATTCAAATTCCTCTCTTAAAAGCCATTAAAGATATCCCAATATATTGAAAAGCCATTAAGGAGGCCTGTTTGAAGAAACAAGGAAGAAAAAATATCCTCAAACTATCCATGTTCTAGGACAATTAGCAGATATTATGTCAGGGAAGATAGTTATTCCAAAATATACTGATCCTGGGAGTCCTATGGTACAAATTACTATTAATGGATATAAAGTAAAGAATGTGTTGATTGACCTTAGTGCAGCTATCAATGTAATGACTAAGCATACTATGGAATCTTTGAATATCCTAGCCATTCAGTCTACACCTACTGTCCTGCAACTTGATGATAGTTCCATAGTAACACCTGGAGGAGTGGTAGAAGATGTCATTGTCATCCTAGAGTCTTGGGAGTACCCAGCAGACTTTAACATATTGTCCACTAAGGAAACCTTGGGAGGATATCCTATCATCTTAGGTATACCCTAGTTAGCCACAACTAATGCTCTTATAGGATCTTTCCGGGAGATATGACAATTTCGATGGTTAGTCAAGAAGAAAGAAGTTGGC
The DNA here is from genome assembly GCA_007258455.2 of Sequoia sempervirens. NCBI lineage: Eukaryota > Viridiplantae > Streptophyta > Pinopsida > Cupressales > Cupressaceae > Sequoia > Sequoia sempervirens. Next base: position 3,078 of record VDFB02081425.1, read on the forward strand.
TTTATACCCACCTGCCCAGCCTCAACTAGACTTATCTTAACCAATTTGGCCATATTTAGGAGAAGAAAGTGAAGAATTCAATTCCTTGGCCCAACTAATGATGTTGCAACCTAATCCATTTTCCCAACTTCAGAGTGAGGATGGCCTACTTTTACAAATTTTACAGACCAACCCTGATTTGAGTAGTTCATGCGATTCCGGATAAGTACGTCACCAGTGATGTTTCCTAAAACATCTTGAAACTATATACAACAACAAAGGAAAAATGGCATGACCACCATATCGCAATAAACAATTCTGTTGGTGATTGGGCATTGCTTTATGACTCTAGGTATAAAGAAAATCAAGGTAAACTCACCACTTGATGGCTTGGTCTGTATGAAATAGAAACTATATTTGATAATGGTTTAGTTCAATTAGTCACAATAGATCATGATCGATTCAAGCTACTGGTTAATGGACACCGTCTTCAGTTGTATTGTAAGCCAACCTCAAAAGAAGAATTTATGTAGTAGTTTGTTTAGGATCCTGCAACTGATCTTCTTGCAGCAAAAGGCTTTGGCCTTTCTCCTGCAACTTCACTTTAATTTTATAATGCATGCTCATAATAAAGGTTTCCTTTTCAAGGAAGCCCTTTTTCTTCATTGTCCTTCATCACCACCATTCATTTCCTTTTCTTTCATCTCATCCATCACCTCATCCATCCATGTCACCCATCCATGTCATCCATTTGCACCACCCTCAATTATGATTTCATTTCCAACCATCATTTCTTGTTGAAGCTATCACCTTTCTTAGCAATTACATGCGTTTATTGAAAGCTACGCGATATCTTTTGTTGCCGCATCATTTATCTATTTCATTTTATTCATTCACCACAATGTCTATATCAGTCATTATTACTATATCTTCACCTATCATTTAGTACATATTGGACACATGTCATTTAAGTAGGGAGGCGAGGTAATCCATTTTAAACTTTTTCTTATGCGGCTGTCACAACTATATGGATATTTTATTTTCTTGTACTTTCAAAATATGACGCATGTTTCCATCCCTAATAACAATTAAACTACTTAAGTAAATTTGTAACAATCATTGCATGCAAATATCTTTTGAGCTCATTCTTGGAAAAGAAGAGAAAAGTGACGGTAGGACAGAAAGAAGCGGAGCAGAAAAAGAAAAGTTTTTTTTGGATTTTCATAAAAGAGTTTGAGTTTCAGCTGAGGCAATTTTGAATATGGGTGGTCAATTGGTAAGACATGAGCCTGTAGCTCATGAGTTATTGACGCAAAATCCTCAAACAGTTCAAGCATTCAGTCTCCATGGTTGGTTGAATTATTTGTTGAAGATAGATTCTTTCAATGAGGAAGCCGCAGGCAAATTTTTAAGCACTCTTTCTAAAGGAGAGGCTACAATATGGGGTTTAACGGTAGTTGTAACAAAAGAACAAATTGTAGAGGTAACTGGGCTTCCAGCTATTGTAGAGAATTTTTCTTTAGATGTTTTTGCTAGGGTAGATTTTACAGTACCAACTGATGGACCCTTGGAGGTCTCTAAGCAAGGATGCAAATGAATGTCATTGCCTCCCCCATACCCAAAATATGTTGCTTTTACAATCAGGTACTTAACATGTGAAGGACATTTTTCTTATCTACATTCCTACCATTTTAAAATTTTGAGTCATATGAGGCATGGGTTAGTTGTTAATGTCCCAAAAAATTTGTTAAATCTTTTGAAGCAATGCACCCATGAAACCCAGAAGGGGAGGGATAACTTTGTTGCCCATCATGCCCTTGTGTCCAAGTTCACCACTCATAATTATAGTGTACAATTGCTTATGGTTCATAGCACCACCGTAATTATAATTATAGTGTAGAATTGCTTATGGTTGATTGTAATTTGTAAGTATCCTCAAATACAATATGTCTCTAAATATAAGTTATGCATGATTATCTCCTTATCCCTACTTATATAGATGCATTATACTTAATCATACACTCCTTTATCATACACTCTTAACCCAATATTATACACACTTGTATGATTGTTATTTGGAATTTAGAGATACCCTGCAATTTTAATTGATAATACATGAGATTCTTTGTTTAAGACTTTAAATTTCCTACGAAGTTAGTCAAATTTAATCCTCATGTCCATAATTCTTAAAGCATTCAATATTTATGTATTTATATGCTTACATGTTTCTTTTACATGTGAATGTTTCATTAGGATATTTTAGTACCACTTTTTTTATAGGAAAAAATTTATAATCTTACTTTCTCCCTTTCTCCCTCTTTTTCATAGATAGTTGAATGAACTTAAAACTGTTCTTATTTTTACTTCATGACGTTCAAGCTACTCATTGCTCATATTTCCTATTTTTTATAATTTCCTATGGAGCATCTTACTAGAAAAATGGTTATTGCATATTTTACTTTTAGAGAAATAAAATAAGTACATATTTGTATTTTTTTTTGTTTTAATTAAATGTGTAGATATTTGTATTTATATAGATATGGTTGATGATCAAGGATCACATCATTCCACTCAATCTCAAGAGCAAGTTGAGGCTAGGTCTAATTTATATAATGATAGCATTAGGAGATTAGAGAATGCTTTGAGATGTTTGGACCAAACAATACAAAACTCCCCTAACCATTGCACCCGCGTTATATATTCAAGATGAATATGTCATCACTTCTATTAGGAACATAAATCTCTTGGGGATTCAGATCAAGAGATTTGAACCAATGACCTCCCCATGATCTTTTCCTTTATTATAATTGCACCATGTAGTTGCTTTGAGGATATTTTGGTAGCGGTTGTTTTTAAGCTAGTAAATCCACGTAAGTAAATGTATTAAGCCCAAATTTCTAAGGTTTTTAAAATATTTTCAAAGATTTAATTAGAACTTTTAAGGGATTTTAAAAAGGATTTTTAAAAGGTCTTTAAAAGGGATTCAAAGATTTAATAAGATTTTTAAGGGGGCTCAGTTCAATATGAACCATATGTAAATAATATTGGAGAAATATGTTTGTTAAACCCCTTATAGCATGTGAAATTGTATTTAAGGGGGGGAGATTTTGTACTTGGGACAATGGTGAGAAAATGAAGAGTTTGATAGTGAAATTATTCCTACTCTGTGCACTTAGCTAGGAAAGGCTATAAGCCAAGTTGAGTTGTACTTGAAGGAGAGGATTTTGAACTTGTCATTATCATCTTAGAAGGCTTGAGAAGGCTTGTAATAGATTGAAGTTCCTTTTAATCCACATTTGGAGCATAATCAAGGATTAGTCACTCTGTTGGAGAGGTACCCAAAGATTTAGCCAGTTGGTGAACTCTATTATCAATCTGTTGTCTTCATCTTCTCTTCTTTGTTTTCATATTCCCATTGTTTTAATCTTTGTTAATGTCTTGTTAAAAGAATTTGAAATTAAGCTTAAGGCTTTCATTTATTCATTTACATAAATTCATATTCATTAAGAAATAGTCATAGATCCTAATAGATCATTGGGAGATAGAATACAAGGACTAGGAGGCACATCTCTTGAAATTGTGTAATGTCCCCTTTTTTGAATAACGTTAAATCTGTCGCTAGCCTCACAAATTTGATGTAGTTAGGGTTACAACTTATCAACTAGATGTTTAAACAAGGTAAATCTTAGTTTTAGGTCGGAACTATATTTTATCCTTCTCTCATTTACTGCTCTCCCAGATTTATGACTGAATATTATATTGATTCTCCCCAATGATTATTCCAAATGGCATCACACCTTAATTTATTTGGTATGTTGTATATAATATATAAATCTAGTTCTTCATTGCTACATTCTGTTTGATTCTCCTTTGATAGCCTTATATATATATATACACACATGTATATATATATATATATATATATATATATATATATATATATATATATATTTTCCTACTATATATATATATATACATATATATATACACACATGTATGCATATATATGTATATATATACATGTATGTGTATATATATACATGTATTTTATCTTTCCTTAATACATATATGTGTATACATGTATGTATATATATCTATACACATAAATATATATACATATACATATATATATATATATATATATATATATATATATTCTTATCGCTCTTCCTAATTCTTCACATCATCTTCTTGTGGTTATTCATTCATATAACTTCACCTTTCCTTATGATCTTTTGTCTCTCTTTGATCCTCGTATCTCAACTCTACTGTCATTCTGAATGTAGATCTATATTTATTTATTCTTTTAATATCTGCTCAAAGCTCTGAATTTCATTCCTTTCACTATTCATTCTTCCTCCATAATTCTTTCATGGGATTTGCAAATCAAGCCTTCATAATCAGCTCTTCACCTACTAAGATATTCTTGATATAATCATTTATCTTTCCCAAAAAGGTGTCTTCTATTAATTGTTGTCTCGATTTCTCCCAAGGATTGATCGTTGCTTCTGTTATAACTTTTACCTTCATGCGAATTGATGATGTTGCTTCAGAGTATAGCGATTTATGTGTGCATTAACAGAGAGGTTGATTGACTTTATATTAGTTCTTTGGCTTTATTTACTCAGATGTAATTCTATTTTTCCTTCCCTAAAATGGGGTGGTAGATACCCCCCTCTTATTTGACTACCTAAGGCTCTCTAAGATCTGCCCAGGCCTATGAAATAAAAGTCTATATTTCTCTAATCTTTTCCAATGCCCTTCCCTACTAAGATCTGCCCAGGCCTATGAAATAAAATTCTATATTTCTCTAAGATCTGTCAACTACTATTCCTTAACCAACCCCCTTTCGAGTTCTTTGCATGATTGAATGAATTTGAATCAACGATTTTTTCCAGACGTCAACTATATTTGATAACTACAATTTCTTCTCTTGGTAGTAGTCTTAATCGATGTTGTGTATACTTTCTTGTGGGTCCTACTTCTACCCCAACCATTTGACTTGGTTGTCGTGCCTTTATTGGAGGAGCCACATAATTAAGGAAGGTGCCGACCAAAGTTAGATAAAGAATTTGTGGTTGCTCAGTTAGCATAAGTTTAGCCAAGTCTGCTCCATGTCGTATATTCCCAGAGTCAACAATAAGGATTTAAAGGGATGCGAGGATCATAAGTTAGTCGTGGGTTATTCAAGGTGCTACATCAGTCATCGTGAGATCCCCAATCCGTTTTATTTAAACATTCCTTTAGATACAAGACCCGATAATGAAAACAATCAACTTCTTATATATATATTCAAATGCCCTAGCCTTGAGCGATGGATGCTATAATACTATTTGCCTAGGAAAATGAGGTGAGTTGCTCGACTATAATGTTATTTTTTAATTTTATATTTGATATTATAGTATTATCTCTATGGATTTATTTTATTGGTTTATCTTAATTATATATGATTTTAGTATTTTATTATATACTTCTTATATCTACAGATTGGCACTTCATGTTAATTTTGATATTTATCACATCATAGCAATAATGATATAATAATGTTAATTTATGTATTATAATTATAATATTATTTTGATAAATTTATGTATTATAGTTATAATATTATCCCAATAATTACAATTATAATGGTAATACTTAAATTGAGATTACTTGTGTTTATATTTTGATGTTTATTCAATTCCATTATTTGTATTTTAGTAATATTTTGTCATTACATGGGTGTGTAATTTTGGGGACATGATAGTCCTCCCCTCCCAAATTTTCTTGTCATCAAGAAAACTTATGATTGGGATGATCACTCATCTTAGTCTTCCAGTTGGACATGCCCCAAATTAACATCCTTGATCTAATAAACAAGGGGTTAGGAAACATTTCCTCATAAAAAGTAGGAAAAATAAAGTAGGAGAGTCATTTGAAGTAAAACCCCTACACCGACCTCATCCTCAGAAAAGGCAATGCTCTACTCCTAAAACATCTTCTCCTACAACAATTTCTCCTATAGCAATGCTTGTTTCCACCACAAGCTCACCATCATCTTTCAATAAGGTAGAGCCCTCTAGGCAATTCAGAAAGAGGAAAGCTACAAGAGCACCTCCGACAGCTACAACATTGCCAAGAAGAGTTTCAACAAGAAAACAATGTAAAGTCTCCCCTACCTCACCTCAACTTGAAATTATAATAATTTCAGAGTCTAAAGAATCTGAATATAATGCTTCTCAGGATATATCTAAGAATGTTGCATAGAGTCCATTTGTTATTCCTGAGGAAGAACAAATTGAGACAATGGAAGTTGAGGGAGCACAGCATGATGAAAGGGGGATGCCAAGTCTTGATGACTTGGCTGATGCGGCTATGCAAATTTCAGAGGAAGTACAATCCCCTCCAGCATAGCAACAAGAATTTATCCTGCAGCAAGAAGAAGAACAACTTGTACAATTTGAGGTATCTAATGAAACTTCATTATCTCCTGCAACTTGTCAAGAAATGATTGTGTATAAAAAGACATTTTTGATTGAATTTTTGGAACACCTTAGAACTACTTGGAGGCCGATCACATTTCAGACCCCGAGTTTTTACCACTTAGCTAAAACTGAGGTACAACAAAGCATTTGGGAGATAGAGAAGAAGCAATTGAAAAAAAATATTGAAAGGCAGGAACAGGAAATTCAAGAACTGAAGGATAAAATGAATGAAATGATGAAGGTAACTAGTCAAATCATGGAATATATACCACCACCCAGGGTTTATTCCCTGTGCCTTAAGGAACAATTCCTTTGGTTTCAGTTAATGAGGAATTAAAGGAATCTAGATCCTATTATTCATACAACCAAAGAATTTTATGATGCATATCATGTAGCTCCTAGCTAGTTGCATAATTCTTTGTGGGAATTTTATTTACATGGGTTGATAATTCCCTCTAAAATAGAGTGGAATCCACTCCTTTACATTGGTGATATTCATCTAAGATCACTCATGTCTTGGGCAGCAAATGAAACTAATTATGGCAAACAATTGGAAGCCTATGAAGAATCTGAGAGAGATGAGCCCATTCCATTGCAACCTGAGAGTTCAAATCCTTACACAATGTTGAAAACTTGGCTTACTGTTGCATATGGATTCAATGATCAAGCAGTCATAATGAAAATATTTGATCTCAGAAAATAGGTCTATGATGAATTTAAAAGCCAGCCGTATCTATTTTGGAAGCTATTGTCTTCCAAAATTGAGAAAAGATGGGAAAGATTATTTGTTGGTTTAAGAAGTTATGAGCCTCATAGCCCCCTGAATTTTAGGGCGACCCTCAGAAGAACAGAAAGGTACATGCAGCTCAGTCTTCAAAAGAGGTTTGAGTTATGGTTTCCTTTAAAATTTTGACCTCCTGTGCTAATGTGGCCACTTTATCCCTACCGAGCTATAGATATTAATGAGGATACAGAAGCCCGAAGATATGAAAGGTGGTATAATTTCAAAGGTTTCTATTACAAGTTTAGAACTTCATATCAGGGTCATGCCACACCTACTGATTTTATGGAGACAACCAGGAAGTTTAATTCTGGAGGACCAACATTAGGCTAAGTAGGGGGCAGATGATGAGTCCAAAATATGCTCATGATTTGAGTATTGTGTTGTATTTTTAATCCCCTTACACTTGTTGTTAATGGTTGTTTTAACTCTTTAAAGACCTTTTTATCAAATGGTTTCCTGTAGAAATATGTTCCTATATTCCTGCAGCCTAACATTTCTATATGTCCATGTTAATTACCCTATTTGACTTCCCAAATGACTGGTATAAAGAATATAGTTTTTGAATAGTGAAATAGATTTAATATGTGATTAATGAACGAATATCGTGTAGATGCCATTTGTGTTTCCTTTTCGCTTTATGTTGCCTTTGCAGGTTTCGCTGCTGTTGAAGGAAGCATGAGTGAGTCAAGCTGCTGTGTAATCTTCGGCTCAAAGAAAGTTCATTTCCCCGCATGACTTCTCGGCGCGGCTTGTCTCACCAAGACTCTCAATCGCACTATTGGGAAGAAAATCTAAAATGCTAATTAATCTCGAAAAGAGTGGAATGCTGAATTCCTCTCTCAATCATGTTGAATGGATGCTCATGTATGAAATTACTCTCAATTCCGTGATACATTTATATCCACATCTCTCATAGGTTAAGTAGTTAGTTACTTTCCTGATTTAAATAAGTGTTCCTCCTACGCGAGGGAACAAGTAAGATAGAGAAGAAGATTATGTAAGAGTTAATGTCATAATAAGAATCAGAGTTTTGTTAGTTTTCTGGAACAAAACAATCAATGTAAATGACTTCAAATTATGAATAAAAACTGATGAAGTTCTAAGTTTGATCTTTGCGTAAATTAGTTGATGCTTGCTATAAATAATTAGTAAGTATCAAGACAAGGTTGCTTTACCTTCTCTGGGATTATGTTAGATTTCGGGTTTGAAGTTTCAACGCGAACCGCCTCTTTATATTGTTCCTACAACATCGTGAAATCCATCCGTTTGTTTGTTCCTGCAACATAAGGCCAGTTCATGGTTTGTTTCTTAGTAGTAGTTATGATTTTTGCTTTGGTTAAGTTATGTTTGAGTTAAGAATACTTTGCATTACTTTCCTGTAGCATAGGTAGAATTCCTTCCAAGTATTTATTTCTGATAAGTTGTGATTGAAACTAGTTCTTAGTACACATACAGTGTCACTCCATTTCAAGTATACGTTCCCTGGTTTGACAAGTGATGAGCGACCATGAAAGATAACAGTACTTTGTGGATGTCAATTCGAGTTAGGATTTGTCGTGATTTTCATATCCTTTTATTATGGATCGACTAGATAAAATTGTTAGGAGAGCTGGACTTTATTATATATATTTCCCTAAGGCAAAAATTGTTGAAATTAATATTGAGAATAGGTATATATATAAAAGTTAGGGAGTAGTTTTGGAGAATAATATAGTGAGTCATTTGCCCTTTATGTCAAAGAGGGAGAAGTTTGAGTAGTTTTGAAGAATGAGGGCTTGTTGTCATTGTTAGGAAAAGGGTGTGTTGTACACCTTGCATAATGTATATAATGTAATTATTTATTTATTATGTGTGTGGTGCACCTAGGGAGTCTAGAAGTACGTGCATCACTAGGTGTTAATATTCTTGGGTCCACTTTATGTTGTATGTAGTTCATTGGGACATAAGTTAAGTTGCTAAAACATAATTATTTAAAATTGGGAAAATAATTAAATAAAGTACCCAATATTAAATGTGGAGACATGGTTTTAGTCACACGGTTTTATGTAATACCACTTGGTGGTTTTGTGGGAGCTTTTTTCTATAAAAGCAACCACAAGGGTAGTTGTTTAAGGTTGGTTAGTTAGCAGGTTAGCTCTTGTTAGCATTTGTAAGAGTTTGAAGCATGGACTGGGATATGTGGTTACATGCTTGTTCACATGGATTGCTTGAAGAGGGCTTGTTGCTTCAATGTTGTTCATGGAGACTCTAAAGATGCATTGTAATTCTTATTGCTACATAATACATGAGTGATGGATGCTTTTGGAGGCTAGGTTTTTCTCTCTTGAGGGTTTTCCCAGGGTATATCTTGTGTCATCTATAATGGTTATATTGTTTATTCTCTTGCATGTGGATTATGAATACATATTTGCATAGATTTCTCTTTTGGGTTATGTGGAAATTGTCATTTTGATAGTTGCAATTTTCCTTTCATTTGGTATAAAAGGCATGGTTGTGGTTGTATAACCCTAGGTTGAGAAAAATATTGTTTGAGTTTGAATCAATGCATTGCATGAGAATGAAAGACATGGAAATATATGAGGGTTTTATAGGTTGTTTAGTGTAGATCTAAGGGTTTTGGGTTTGTTGTTATGATGGCTAGTTTGTAGATTTGGGATGTGAGAAATTTTGGGTCAAATGGGTTTTTTGGCTGTGCATTCAAATAAAGGTTTTGTGGGGAAAAATCCACAAATGACCTCCTGGGACAAAATGGACCTCAAGGTTGGATCTAGGTTGGCCGAGAGACAAAAAATGATATATAACTTAATCTATTTTGACCAAGTTGAAGAAAAATGCAAAGAAAAAAAAAATAGTATGAAGGTGTACAATTCTCCATCTTAGTCTATAGAGTAAAATAATATATATAAAAAGAATCTTGTCAAAATAATTTTTGTCCTACAAAATGAAATATATATATATAATATTTTTTTTTGGGGAGGGGCAGTTGTCATTTAAAATTAAATTCGTTTATGAAAAATCAAAAGGCTAACCCCAATAAAATTTAAAATACAAATTAAATCATAGTTAATGGAGATTTTGGGTATGGAGGATAAAGTGGGTGGCGTTGTTGGGTGGCTCCACCACCATCGACGGGCCACTGTCCCACCATTAGGGGTAGTTTATTTTTGCACCTAATAGCCAAATTATGTAACTTTTTTCCAAAGGACATAACTTTCGCCCAAATTGTCTGATTTTGGTCTTCTTGGACTCATTGGAAAGCTCACTTAGTGCTCTACGCTGTGGTTATAGATATTTTCTCAGATTTTATAGTTTAGATAGTATTTTTCTTGCTAGAATTTAGGTGTTTGTTTTGAGCTTCGAGAGGGCATATCTTGTGCATACGGAGTTAGGTTTTGGACTTTGAATAGTCAACGAAAAGCTTATTTAGAGCACTATACAGTGGATCAAGTTTGGAGTTGTTTTGACATGGTTTATTTGTTGTTTTCCTTATCTGAGTTTTTTATGGGCTACTTTGACTATGGTGATACTATGACTTTATGGATGATTAGGTCTTGGAGATTTGATATTGTATTCATTGTATAGTCAATTATATATCTTTGATTACTCTCATTTGACATGGTTATTAGTATTTGGTTGGATTTGTATGTTGCATTGTTGTATCTACAAGTTGTGCATTGTTGTAGGTAGTCTATACTTGCATGTTGCATTTATGACTTGGACATGGGTTGTCTATCCCCATAAATATTTCAGTGTTGATGAATTTTCAGTTTGGTGGCTTGGTTTAGTCACTTGATTTGTTGGTTTTGTTGTCATGTTGAGGCTTAGTAGGGATGGTATTACTAGGTACAATCATGATGTGAGACCTATGTAGTTGACTATGTTATGTGGATATGTGGACATGATTGGATTGTTAGTTGTTGGTACATTTGGTGGCTTGGTTTAGTCACTTCAATTGTTGGTTTTGTTTTTATGTTGACAAGTAGAGATGGTATTATTAGGTACAATCATGATGTGAGACCTATGTAGTTGACTATGTTATGTGGATATGTGGACACAATTGGATTGTTAGTTGCTAGTACATTTGGTGGTGATCATGGTGTCATGGATGTTTGTGGTGCTTTAGATACTTTGACATGTCATGATGGTTTATTCAGGTTCATGGTTGGTGGTGTTTTGGTTTGGTGTTAGGAGGTTTTTCTCATCTTCTATATGCTTGTTTGGTTCTTTAACTATGGCACTTGGATGTGGACATGTTTGGAAAATCAGATCGAAGGTTGATTTGGTGTATGAGTCATTTGTTCTACATGGCTATTCTCTTGGATATCTTAGTTTGCAGTGTATTGATGGGATGATGAGTTTTCATGTTTCAGTGATTGGATCTACAAGTCATGAAGGTTGTGGATTAGCTACCCGTTTACTTGCAATGGGATGACTTGGTTGTGGATTATCTTTATTCACTAGGTTTGATTCATTGTTGTTGTAGAGTTTGATAGTTGGTGTTGTTCTTGGTCATTTGTACATTGGTATGTGTGATTAGAGATGAGAGAATGGATATTTCTTATAGTACTTGGATAGTTGCTTTTGGGTCTTGTAGCATGTGGTTTATCATGATGTCATGGATAGCTTGGTTACACTTTTCAATGGGAGCTTTTTGACAGTGATGGATTGGTGGTGATTGGATATGTTTATGATGGTTTGGTGGTTGTAGGTATCTTCTTGGATTAGATATCTTGGTTCTACTTGTTATGTTACTGATGGTTTAGTTGTGTGTGTAGACCTGAATGATCTTCATAGAGAGGATGGTAGTCACAATTCCATGTGTGACTCAGTATCACAGTTCAATGGGAGTTGTTGGCAGTAATGTGGATTTACCATTTGATGGTGGATGATCTTCTGCAGTGTTAATTGGTGTCATGGATGGACTCTTGATTTCTATTTCTTTGTAGCAAGGGTTCATTAGCATATTTGGTTTCATTTATAGAGGATGGTTATATTCATATTGATTAGCAATGTTGTTTCTTGGTTTAGAGTGTTAGGTTATTATGCCATGATTTACTCTTGATCACATGTTAGAGTTTTGGCATGTACTTGTTCTCTTGAGACCAAGATGTATGCATTGTTTTTTGTGATCTCCTAGGAGGAGATGGTTAGATCATGTTGTCATGTTTATGTTCCTGATTCATGATTGGAGCTTTGACATTGATCACATGTGGTTCTCTTGGTATTGGGTACATTAATCATTTGCTTAATTACTTCATTGGTGATGATTTGTTGCATTTGGAGTTTGGAATGGATTTATTGGTTATAGGTACTCATGGATACTTGGAGACATAGGTGAGGCTAGAGTTCTCTTGTAATTAGAGACATGTGTTGAGACAGTTACTCTTAATTTGATATTTCGACAGGAAGTCTGAGGAGCCTACACCTTGGTTGGACGTGAGTTCAACATGGACCTATGAGGAGAGTGTTCTTAGATAAGTCATGATGAATTGGATATCTTGGAGGAGTATTCTCATTCACCACTCTTGGTCTACTTGGCAGTTCACTTGAGAGGTATTGCCCATTGTTTCTTTCAGGTGCATTATGTTTATGCTTTATCTGCTCATGTATATGGATCTTGAGCTATGGATATATTGTTTTGGAGGATTCATTTGAGGAGTGTTGGCATGTTTATCTCCTTATGCATTATGATGAAATTCATTGATGTTGAGTTTAGGAGATGTATCAAGGGCTTATTTCCTTCATTGGGAATGGATTTAGTTTAATCTTCTTTGGCTTGAGAGGCTAACATCCATGTTGATTACATGATACATATGTTATGTTTGATCTTCGTGATTGAATGGTTGGGTGTTTTTATGGATTTTCTTTTGGGGTGTTGTGGAGAATATCATACTTGACACAGTTGGCATTTAGAGGTGTATGTAGGAGGATTTTCTATAGGTATTTGATGTGCAGAGTTTCTCTATTTGGTCTTGATTATCTTCTTGGATGTTTCATTTCACATTAGATTGGTTTGAGGTTTGGTTGGAGCTATTGTGATCACTAGCTTGTGGTCATGTGTTTTCACTTATATTCTTGGGTGATGACATGGAGGTTCCTTTATCTCTTTCCTTTGTTGGGTGTGGAGAACTTGGGAGAGCTATGGAGACTTGTGATGAGAGTTGTTCTTATAGGTTATTAATTTACAAGTTTGCATATCATTGTGGATGATTCCTTGGTAATACATGATGTTTACACTTTCTATATGATGTTATTGGTAGACTTGGTATTCCTTGATCATTTTCAGATTTGCATTACCCATGTAGTGGGAGCTCTTGGATGTGTATGTCATTATTTGACAAGTTTGCACATGGAGTTTATGATTGTAGTTTATGGGTGTATATGTTTATGGCATGAGTTTACTATGTTTTGTATACCTTGGAGGTATGGATAGTTCAATGTGTTGGCACTTTTTGTGGGTGCTATTTTAGCTATGGGTTTGTGTATCTTGATAGCTACTGGTGCATATTAATCTACCTTTGGATTGAGTGTTTGTGTTCGGGATATCAGTTGAGGTAGGTCTTATGCTTCGTTATGATAGATTGTGTGGCTTCTCTTTGGATGGCTTCCTATCTTTATACATTGGCATGATGGAGGATGAGAGAATTCATGCTTGGTATGGTGGTCATTTTGATTCTTGTTGCAGGTATCTTGATGGAGCACATGGAACACTTTGATTCCTTGATGGTATATGTGGCTATATGGATTGTTCATTTTGATTCATGTTTTGGGGTTACTTGTTCCCCTTATGCAATGTATACAAAAGGTGGGAGAATGTTAGGAAAAGGGTGTGTTGTACACCTTGCATAATGTATATAATGTAATTATTTATTTATTATGTGTGTAGTGCACCTAGGGAGTCTAGAAGTACATGCATCACTAGGTGTTAATATTCTTGGGGCCACTTTATGTTGTATGTAACATTGGGACATAAGTTAAGTTGCTAAAATGTAATTGTTTAATATTGAAAAAAATTTAAATAAAGTACCCAATATTAAATGTGGGGACATGGTTTTGTAATCTCATGGTTTTAGTCACATTGTTTTATGTAATTTGTGGGAGCTTGTTTCTATAAAAGCAACCACAAGGGTAGTTGTTGAAGGTTGGTCAGTTGGAAAGTTAGCTCTTGTTAGCATTTATGAGGGTTTGAAGCATGGCATGGGATGTGTGGTTATATGTTTGTTTGCGTGGATTGCTTGGAGAGGGCTTGTTGCTTCAATGGCGTTCATAGAGACTCTGAAGATGTATTGTGATTCTTATTACTACATAATACATGAGTGATGGATACTTTTGGAGGTTGGGTTTTTCCCTCTTGAGGGTTTTCCTAGGGTATATCTTGTGTCATCTTTAATGGGTATGTTGTCTATTCTCTTGCATGTGAATTCTAAATACTTATTTGCATAGATCTCTCTTTTGGGTTATGTGAAAATTGTCATTAGATGGCTGCAAGTTTGCTTTCAGCCATCAATAAGAAATGGGGAGATTGTTGGAGACTTGAGTTGTTGAGGGAGATTGATGAGCATGATAGTGTATGGTCTTTTCATTTATGGAAACCCATTGAATATATGTAGAAGTGTTGTTTTGGAGTGGACTAAGTGTTTTAGATACTTGCTTAAGTCCTTGTGTGTAGTTTCAGTGTTACAATGAACTAGTTATGTGGTCTACATTGCTCCACTTACAAAATCATATCATATGGTTTTCAAGTAATATTGGTGCATGTTGAAGGTATCTAAATCCATAGTTTCAAGATTTTATGTCTTTCGTAGTTGAAGATAATTTTGATAGAGTATCGACTTGGTAATGACAGAGTTGATGTTACAAAGTGTATGTTGGAATATTTTGCATTCCATCGTGAATGAATATTTTGTTGTGTAGTTTTGAGGAAATTTTTGAGGATGTCAGTAGTATGTGTGCTCCAAGTGGCAAGTGATTTGGTGGTCCATTTTTTGAGTTGTGAATGAACAGTTGGTTCATTCTATTATTGCTCCAATAGTGTCAACCTAAAGATTTTTTGGTCATGTGGAGTTGAAAGATGTATGGAGTGGAACCATGAGAGTGATTATAGGTCATAACAACCTATTTTGGTGGTGTGCTCAATAATTTGTAATTTTATTATGGTGTCTTCCAACTCAATGCTTAATAAACCAGGTCATAATGATGATAGGATTCTTAATGCATTGCTTGCTCTAAGTGAACTAGCTCATAACATGGGAGTTGAACTAGCTCATGACACTTACTAGCGTATACCAAAACTGCACACAAGATTCCCTGCATGGTTGATGACAAAGATTTAGGCTCAGAGGAATAGATTGTCTACAATATTGCTTAAAGTTGAGAAACCATAGGATTTTTATATACAGTTAGGAGAGAGAAGATCACCATTATGGATAGCACAAGTCAATTGTAAGGTTAACCCTGTACAACTTCTTTTCATGTGCCAAAATCTCCTTGTCTATAACAATTTTTAGGCTATATGTTGATCATTTTTCTATTATTAAAATATTAACATCACTATATGGGAGGGGAATACGTCTTCAAACTGGATAAGATCCTCTATTCCCATCATGTCAAAAATCCAACAGCTATTGTATCCCTATACTTGTCCCCCTGCTTTTGTAAAGCTTTAAAAGACACCTTTTAGTGAGTCAAAGGGCCAACATAAATCATGCCATATTCAAATGATCAGATCAGTTTCACCTACATCCAACATCATAGCTTGATATTTATGCCATACGTTGGATGCATAGTTAGTGTCCAACCTATGATAAGAGGAACTTGTTTCCTACTAGCCATCACCTTATCATTCTCATTCATCTCCCATACTAGTTGTTTTAAAACCATATTTTCCCTG
>VDFB02081426.1:0-14334 GCA_007258455.2 Sequoia sempervirens
AAAATAACAAAGCAATACTTGTAATTAAAAATAAAAAATAGTGAAAGGGTAATGACATGATATATCAAACAGGTTAATATTACATGTTCAAGAAAAGGAAAATATTCCATGGTCATTCAAATTCCAGAACCACATGAATAAATCAGCTACTACTCTTCCTCAAGAGCATCCAAATCAGCAATTGTTTCATTAGAACCAGAAGCAGTAGGACTAGTGGCAGATTAGGTTCTTTTAGTGTTTTTATTCTTATTGAATTATCTTAGTTTTGTTTTTCTTTTTATGACTGTCCAATACCAGAATAATAGAAGAATGATGCAAACTCAGGAGGCCCAAACTCACTCAAGGTGTCAACCTGCCTTCAAGAGGCATCTAACAAGATTAAAAGAGCTTGTCAAACCATTCAAAATACAATCAAGTGGATATCAATTAGTCCCAAAGCAAAATCAAAAGATCTCTTCAAATTTCACCTTTCAAGCATGCTTTCCCTAGTAGCAATGGCAACCCGGTTTTAGGGCTTTTTCACCAATATTTTCCAAAACACCTGACAAACTCAGAGATGATTAAGATACCCTTTTGCAAGTTATACAACATACATGAAAACCAATATCAACTCCTTTGGACTAGATCAGAGATCTAATACACCTACCATAGAAAAGGCTAGTGGATTAGCCCACTTTTATAAAGAGAGCACCCTCTAACCTACACCAAACCCACTGAAACCTTGGGGCAGCAATTCAAATGCCCAAAAACCACTGAATCCACAATTAGATTCCACTTGTACAGCCAACTCCATGCCAAACCCAAAAACCCTTGTTTTGTGCACTTTGATGAGGGTTTATTGGAAAAGACACTTTCAGGCCTCCTCAGATCTCAAAATCAACTTAAACACTCTTCAGCAACCCTGTACATGCTTGATAACTCATAAGAAATGACCTCCCACTCAGATTTCATCAAACCCTGGACTAAAACCCCCATTTTCATGCATTTTCCACATAAAACTCAAGAGGGACAGCAACCCAATCTACATTATTCCTTTCTCACAATATAAAACATTCTTCCTAAACTTAAACATTCTCCATGAGACCCAATACACCAATCAGAGTGAGCACAGTTGGTGTATGGGTCTTCAAGACATGATAGAACTACAAAACCCCAAAACAGGGTATACCTGGCAGTTCACAATAAAACAACTATAGGATGCTTCAAATCCTCTACTAACCCTTCAGACCAGATGCAAAACACTATTGATTCATGCCACTACCACGTTCATAAAGAATTTACACAATGTAATGACTGTACGTTACCGTACAGGTCTGGAAAAGATAGAAAACTCAGAAAATTTCTGATAACAGTGAGAATTCAATTGGATTTCTTCACAAAAATCTCCAAGCCAACATTACAAACGAGTTTCCATGCCTTTTTAAAGGCTTCTCCACTTCAAACCAACAACCAACTGCCCCTCAACTGAATTTTAAACTCCTAATGACCGTTGGAGGCCAAATTACACTTGTTTACATATCTTTGTTAACAACACTTTGATTCCTTTTACATCATTTTACTATTTGACCCTCCTAAACATTTAAAACATTTGTGATGGTCTATTTAGACCTTATTGGATCCAAAACGTGACCTTATGCATAAAAAGCAACATTAACCTATCTAGACCCCATTTGTCATCATTGACAACATGTTTAACATCATTTACAATATGGACCAATGAGACACCAAAGTCACCACCTACATTAAGCATGGTCTTTTTAGACCTTATTCAATGCATGAAAATCCAAATCCTAAAGTTTACTCCTTAAGGTCATGATTTGACCTATCTTGTTGAATGGTGCTCCTGCACCAAAGAACCCAAGAAGTACCTAGACAAGTAAAAGTCCCAGAACCATACAAAGGAATCTAGGGCAGTAGCCAATAACGTAGGTTATATGCAGTATCAGGAGGATTATTTCCCAAACAATAGCAAGTTGTCCAAAACAAAATGCAAGGAGCACACAGTGTCAGACACTCGTAAACAGCAATGATTATTAGTGGTCTGCAGAATGGAGATAGATATAATGGGTTGGAGGGGCAGACAGCTTGTAAAAAGTTAGATGCATGCACAGCTGAGCAGCTCCAAAAAATCAACAAGGCAGGCAGAATCTTGACATTCCATATAAAAGTTGAGACAAGGCAGTGAGGCTGAGAGGTGGGGAGACAATGTCAAATATAACAGGATATGAAGAACTTCGAAAAATCATTTCCAAAGAACTAATCTAGGTGTTAGTCATTTGATCTAAAGAGATTCATGAAGAAGGGAGGAGGATTCATGTAGCTTAAGTCAATATTTGAAGGATATGCCAGGCTTACAAAGAACTCTTCAGTCTTCTGTAAAAATTCACAAGGGTCAGAATAACAACTACTTTGCCTTTCCATACCACTCTTTGCATGATCTTCATTTTGGATTGTACTGCATTCAGATATTGGAAGAATTGCTCTCCAGTTGGGGCAGACAAAGTGTGTCCTGAACGAGCATGGAAAGTAGTCAGGGGTGTGCTAAAAACATGGAAAAAGAGTCGGGACTATAAGATATTACTAATTACTAATTAGATCATAATAACCAAGATTCTAGACCAGTAGCTCTTAGATCTAAGTAAAATATTTTATGAGGACTTAATCATTACAACAGCCCTAATAAGATATCTTATTTGATCTATGAAATTTTGAATAATGTTATTCTTCAAAACCCTAACATTTAAGGACTAAGATTTCCTGTTCCAAACTCTTGACTGAAATCTTTGGGAAGTGATGAAACCTTTATCATACTGCATGCAGTATGTTGACAAGAAAGGTGATACCCACCAGAACCCTGCACCTCTGGAATTATTGGACTGTCTGCAGAAGACTAGATTTTCCTCCTCCATTCAAATAATCAATATTTGGAATATTCTCCTCACGTCCAGATTATATTTCTTGTTCTTCATGAATATCTTGCTGATTGAGCAAGGTTGTGAACATAAGTCATTCACATAAAGATATTGCCGGGTTGGAAATCTAAACAGGGGAAAATTAAAAGGCATCTGAAAAGATGTATACTTTTAATGTATGAATTTTAAATTCAGACTGCAATTCATTTTCCTTGTAATTTTGAGCAATAAATCAACACAAAATGCAAATCCGTAACATATTTGGTCTACTAGCATTAGCATAAGAAAATATAAAATAATAAAAAAATGTGATAAAATACATAAAGTGCTTGCATTCACTTTCCTTTCCTAAAAGGCACAAATAATTATTATTTGTACCTAGCAGAAAGCTTAGTGAATCAAACTCTTCTTAGAATCATACCACCATAAACAATGATGCATTTACTGTTCTATAGACTCTCCAAACACTAGAGTCTTTGAAGGTGCTACCTTTTCATAGACGCGTTAATGGAATAATAATGAAAAGCACATTAGCCAGGTCTCCAGCATACAATAAGACCTCAAAAATGTTAGAGAAGAGGTAATTTAGTCTTATCCAAAACGTGGTACTATGATTTCAAACCTAAGTTACCAGGTTCTTCATTTTAGCCCCCCGAACCGGCCAAAATACATGTGGGTTTTGGTTCAGGTTCGGTCCTTCTATGGGTTCACCTGGGTTTTCCATTTGCTACCCGGGTTCTCTGTGGGTCCTTCTGTGAAGGACCCACAGAGAACCCGGGTAGCAAATGGAGAACCCTGGCCAAACCCGTGGAGAACCCAGAAGGACCCAAGCGGACCCACATCATCCAGCCCAGAAAAAGGCAAAAACTCAACTTAAAAACATAAAATAATGCCCAAATTGCCTTATATTGACTTGGCCGACCAAATAAGGCTCATTTTTCCTTATAGATGAGAATGAGGCAACTGATGCACCTAGTGGGAGTGGCAATCCAATTGATAGTCATTCAAATGAAATTGAACCAATTGAGGACCACGACCTTGATGCTTTTGATGAAGACAAATTGAAGAATGCTGAATTAAATATTGTCTTGATTGTAATTGGAATTTTCAATGTGTAATGACATTTTAAGACTTGCGTATTTACTATTTAGTAATTTACTATTTACATTTTTGCAAATTATGAATATGATTATATAAGGCATTACCATATGGCGTATTTCATTGTTTCAATAGTCTATGGCATTATGGCATTATGATTTTATATATATATATATATATATATATATATATACTCCCATAACCGTACCCTACGAAAAAATAATTGCCATACCGGCATACCCGAAACCAAACCCGCATCTGAATCCGTACCCGAACCGGTAAATTAGTTTCAAACCAATAAAAATATCATTATATCAGTTACTTTTCAATTAAATTTGATTTAGGGTTGAGAAAGAACTGGTCACTAACAATGCCATATTCTATACAATAGAAGGATGTATAATTTTTGGCTGGTTCTTAACCAACTCATGCAAAGATTTAGTTTTAGGTTGAGATTGCCCAATCATACAAGAAAAATAATTATGAAATGCTATACATATGCCAGTCAATTTGATCTCAGAAAGGAAAGAATAAATTGTCTGAGTGTTTCTTCTACCAGAGAATCATTTACCTGCACAACAGTTTAAAATAAGAATGCCCTTTAAATGTTTCAAAAGCTTGGTTATTTTCACAATAGCTCAATAGAAATGTAAGAACAATATTGAATGGCATGCACCTGAAAAGCAAAGAGGACTGCTAAATCTTTTAAAACAGAGGAAGTACAAGATAATGAGTTAATCATCATGTAACTGTTAATATGAATGCAAGAATGTTAAGTCACTTCAGACTAAGTCAATTCTTGGTTTTACAGCAATGGTAACCAGCAGATTTATTTTTAATCTCGACTAATCTGTTACTTCTTTAAACACTAAAATAGCATTAAGTTCTATAACTTTTGAAACTAACATGTTTGAAAGGTTTAGTCCCTCCAAAGTGCTTATGCTGAATGTCCCTTCTGGTACTCTCTACAGGAAAAGCATAAAGATTAACCCCACATGAAAATGGCAGCAGAATATGGTTCTGAAAAGCATCAGAGACAGATTGACAGATTGTTCCACAATGGAAGGAACAAACTCTCTGTAAAACATCATATTATGAAAAGAAATAATGTTATCATATTCTCCCATGGAGTTTTCTTCCCCTAGAGAATTTCTCCACAAATTTTGTACCATTATGGCATGTTCTGTTTGTTGTTCTTTGTTCTTTGCATCTTATTTTCATTGTTATGCTACATATGAGAAGGACTTGTCATTATAGCACTAATTTCAGGAGTTAAATTGGAATTGAAAGCTGGAATAAATAGAGATAACTACAGACTGAGTCGGTAAAGAGAATTGCACATGGGATGCCAGAAGCCTAAAGATAAAACAGGTTTTTAAATTTCAAATTGATAGGTTCCCTAACATTGAGCTGCTGTAATTAACTACATTCATTTGCACTGCAAAAAGTACTTTTGGCACAGTTTCCAGCAGTAGAGAGAAAACAGAGTGAGGATAAGCAGGGTAGAGCAGAAATTGGTTCTATGGAAGATCATAGACAGATTTACACATTTGTTCCACACTAGAAGATGTGAATTCTCTGCAAAATAGGCTGTCAAACATCATATTGTGAATAGAAATATTGTTTCATACTTTTTCCATGGAGTTATCTTTCCCTAGAGAGTTTCCCCACATAAATTTTACATTTATATGCTGTGTGTAGATTTTTTGGTCTTTGTTTCTTTGCTTCTTATTTTCATTGCTATGCTGTTTATGAGAAGGAATTGTCCTTATAACACTAATTTCAGTTGTACTTCAGTAGTTACAGTTGCAAGAAAATTTAAACCAATAATTCACACTTAAAGTATCGATATAGACTATAGTGAATTATTTCATTCATAGACTGAGCAATTGCAGATCACTCGACAACCTCAGTAGGGAATGAGCTATGACCATCACAGACCTTCTGTAGAAGACTTGTTCACAAGGTTGGTGCCATTTACATTCTTGGCCACTCAATGCCTGCTAGAGGGCCATGCATGGATCCACAACTTCATCTCACTCTGCAAGCACGAGGATTCCCCTTGTATCTGAACTCTTTATCAATAATTAAGAAATAAAGAAAGGCCAAGCACATGACTCAACCCTATACTACTAGCTAGAATTCCACTACCTATGCAAGTCCCCAAACCTCCCAAACATACCAGATTTATGCATCAACCATACAACAAACCATATGCATGAGGCCATGATATGATAATAGGGAACACCATATCATCCATACCCCACCATTTGGCTAGATGCTAGAAAGTCAAGTGAGTTCTATATAATGTGCCAAATGCATCATATAATGTTCATGTCATAGGGCTTCGGTTACAAGACAGTAGACAACACCCAATAAGAAGGCAGTTCCTCTTGTAAATAGCATGAAGCGACATATCTGTCATGTCCTTTCCAAGATGGGTCGGCCTCCAACACCACTATTTTTCTATTTTACTAGGTTCTTGTATTTTGCCCGCCGTGCCCACTCCAGGAGCATTTGGGAGCGGGAGAGAGTTGGGGAGTGCCCAGGCACCCCCGAGTTGGGGATTCCCTAGGCAAACCCACAAGGAACCTAGGGGTGCATGGGTGCTCCCACAGGCGCTAGGTGCCAAATGACAATAAAAAACATAAAGTGCTTTTAAGACCTAAAAACACCTCTAAAACCCTCATTCAACACTCCTTTCTCATTTCATTGCTCTATTCATTCACATTTGGCCTCCATTTTTTCACTGTGAAGGTTGTTGGTTTTTCAAAGGAGATTGATCAAATTGTGAAAGGAATTAAGAATAGCTTGCACAAAATAGATCTAATCACCTAAGGTATGCATTTTAACTCATTCTTTCAAGTTTTTGATAGATTCTTTCAAGTTTTCAATATTTTTTTCAAGTTTTTGAAGAATTTTTTCCAATTTTGGATGATTTTTTCAAGTTTTTTTTTTAAAATTTTTTATAGAAAAGAAGAAACACGTTTTGCTATTTGTTTCAATGGTTTTTGGTGTTCATTTTGTTTCTTCTTATAACAGCAAAATCAAATTGCAAACTACTTGAAATGGCTACAAATTCAAGTTCAATGGGTGTTGATGCAAACAAGAAATTTAAAATTGATTAAGCATCTCCTTTATGGAATCATGTTACAATGCTTGAACAACTTCCAAAAGGTGGGGCATTCATTTGGGATTGTGGTGAGTGTGGAGTCCAATTTAAGAGCTCGTATAGTCGAGTGAAAGCTCACTTATGTGCACAGAGTGAGAAAGGGATTAGAATATGTGGAGGGTGAAATAAGAAGGGGTTGCCAAAGGAAAAAATTATGGCATTCATTAGAGAACAAAAAGAAGTTGATGCTATGTGTGAAAGAGCAAAATTAAGAAGTCATCCTTTAGCAAAGAGAACAACAATAACTTTACCCACAAATTCAGTAATGGCCTCTCAACATCCTTTCTTGGAGACACCCTCTATCCAAGTAGAAGATCCCACTCCTCCCCGCAAAAGAGGCCCATTGGATAAGGCATTTCAAACTGAAGCAAGAGACATTAAAGAGGAAAAAATTGTACGTTGCATTTATGCCAATGGTCTTCCTTTCAACTTGGTGAGATCACTATATTGGCATGATATGGTGGCAGCAATCAATAGTGCACCACCTTATTAGTAAAATAAAAAAATAATGTAGAGACATCACTCAAACCAATTAGGGATTCTTGGATTGAAACGGGAATGTCTATTGTTTTCAATGGATCGAAAGATTACAAAAATCAACCTTTAATAAATGTTATTGCAGTGTCCCCCAAAGGGGCAATGTTTTTGAAGGTAGTTGATTGTGAGGGGCAAATCAATGATGCAAAATTCATTTCAATAATCCTCATTGAGTCCATAGAGATCATAGAGATGGCGGGTCATCAAAATGTTGTTCAAGTCATTACAGACAATGTAAAAAATTGCAAGGCTGCATGTATTTTGGTTGAGGAAAGGTATGAACACATTTTTTGGACACCATGCACCATACACTCCCTTAACTTGGTGATGCAAGCAATTGGCACTCAAATAGAGTGGGTGAAGGATATATACAAAGAGGGTGAGGAGATCCAAATGTTTGTGAGAAACCACCATATGTCACAAAGCATCTTCAAGACTTTCTCGAAATTGGAATTGTTAAAGGTAAATTTTATTTAATTATTTAATTTAATTTTTAATTTTATTTATCATTTATGCCATGTATACTGATATATTTTTATATTTTAATGCGTTATTAACTTATGTTTTACATGATCCTAGGTTGCTAAGACCCGATTTGCATCACACACAATCATTTTGAGATGACTTGTGAAGGTGTGAGAGGCATTGGGTGCCATCGTTATTAGCAACCAATGGAGTATTTGGAGGACATCAAGTTCAAAGAGGGCCCAGAAGGTCAAGTCATTGATCCTAGATGATGAATAGTGGGCTCGTGTGGACTATTTCTTGAGTTTCACTGAGCCTATCATGAGTATGATCAAGTTTGCTAATACAGATCGACCATGTTTGGAGGAAATCTATGATGGCATTGACTCCGTGATAGAAAAAATAAAGGTCATAATAGCAAAAAGGAGAATGGCTCCCAAGAAACATTTTTTTGAAGTGTTGAAAAAATCATTCATCGCCGTTGGGACAAGATGAACACACCATTGCATCTCCTTGCATATGCATTGTCTCCCAAATACTATAGTGCACAGATACTTGCTTTGCCAAGGAGAACTCCACCATATAGAGGTAGTGAAGTTGCTAACGGGTACAAGCAAGCATTCAAAAGACTCTTCTTAGATCCAAAAGTGGTGGAAAATGTTAGGAAAGAGTTTGGCTTGTTCATCTCAAGATGGAATCATAGTAGTTGTGCTCTTCAAGACCAATACAATATAGATGCCCGTACTTGGTGGTACCTCCATGGGCAAGATTTTGTGTTCCTCCAACCTCTTGCAATCAAGATTCTATCACAAGTAATTTTTATTTTTTATTATTTAACATTTGTATTGTTGACTTTAGTACTTACCATTCTTTAATTTATTTTGCATTTTTTATTTTTAGGTTCTCTCCAATTTCAACAGGTTGCAAGTTTTTCTTCGGTTAAACGAAATTGGAGTACATACTCCTATATTCACTCAGTGAAGCATAACCAGTTGGCTGCAAAAAAACTAGAAGACATGGTTTATGTCCATTCCAACTTGCGTCTTCTATCACATAAGCAAGATGAGTACAAGGATGGTTCAATGAAGAATTGGGACATAGCCCCTAGTGTGCCAACTTGGATGCATCTATTGCAGAGCTTGCTAGAGTCACTATAGATGATGATGATGATGATGAGACTCTTGTACATGATGCACCTACTACAAGTGGCAATGCATTTACTTGTGGTTCAAATGATGTTGAACCAAATGATGAATTTGATCTAGATCCTTTTGATGATTGATGAAGATTGAAGACTTAGAGTCTTAGACAATTATGAAAAAAATTTATTGTATTTATTTCAATTTTGTAATTGTAATGATCTTCATTTGAATCATGACTCTAAACATATATGATAATGACATATGTATTGAAATTTTGAACTATCAATTGGCATTTGTTTTTATCACTAGCACTGATCAATGATTTAATGACGAGCAATTGATTTGAGTTGAGTTGACTTCCCTAAAGCCAGTATCGTAGCTGGTGTAATGAGCCTAACTCAAAACTGTCCAGAATTTGCCCTAATTGGCTGATTGTAATTTTGTCAAACAGTTCTAGTGCAACCTTGTGACTTGCTGTTGTAGGGTTTCAGTTTTAAGATGCTTTGATAGAATGAGTGCTAAGGCTAATTTGAAACTTCTACAATGCCAATAATCTCAACATAACAGCAAATATGCAATTCTTTTGGGTTTTTATGCAAATATATGAAAAACTGGGTCTGCATAACTAGCTACAGCAAATGGACATTTTACAAAACACTTGGCTCTCAAACCCTAATCTGATTTTTAAGCTTTGATTGCAACCAAATATGAGAACTACTTTATTTCCCTTCCAATGTAATAATCTTTCAATACAATGACAATTTCAACTCAGCCAAGACTCTTGGCAAATTACATATGAATTAATGCAAAGTCTGATATAGACTGTAACCTACAGCCATACCACTTATTATGCAACTAAATGGCATCTAACATGCATGAAAAATAATAAAGGAACCTGGAAATGAAGGCGCCTTGAAGCTGTGATCAAAGTACTGTAGCACGGGGTACTATTCACGGAACTGTAGCGCGGTACTGTAGCGACTTCTGTAGCGCGACACTGTAGCGTTACTGTAGCAGCCAGCAAAATAAGAATATTCCACAATAAATCTTTAATGCCAGCCACCTCCAAAATTGTATGTCTTCAAAATTGGCCTTAGGCCACAAATTTCTGCCCTAATGAAGTGACTGAAGTATCACCTCCAAGCTGCAATAATTCAGGTGATATTGCACACCCTCAAAATTGCTATCAATGGGAGTTTTCGTTCCCAAAGACACTGATTATCTGCAGACCACTTGGCTCCACAAATACTCAAGAAGAATCACCAATCATCAATTCATCAAATCTGGATGCCTGAGAATGAAGCCCAAGACGTCTATTTATTCTTTTTCTCCACTTCCTCCAGAAACTTCTAGAACATTATTTTATTTTATTTATTAAGTGACTTTATAAAATATTTTATAATTCAAGTCACTTTATTAAATTAA
Organism: Sequoia sempervirens; assembly: GCA_007258455.2. Taxonomy (NCBI): domain Eukaryota; kingdom Viridiplantae; phylum Streptophyta; class Pinopsida; order Cupressales; family Cupressaceae; genus Sequoia; species Sequoia sempervirens. The sequence goes on from VDFB02081426.1 coordinate 10,752, forward strand.
TTAAATATAAAGTTACCTTTTAATATTTATTTATTTGATAACTTTATAAATAATTAACTTAATACCACTTATTTATTTAATTAAAATAATTAATTAGTCATCCTCATAAAATATTCATTATTTTGGACAACTTAATTAATTAAATTAATTAAATCGAATTACCTCCAAAACGGGGACATTACATGTCGCAAAACTAGCTAGAAGGGAGACTGGACTCTATGCCATGATAACTTGCTTTACCATCTACCGTCTATATATATGATCAATGATTTAATGATCTTCATTTGAATTATGACTCTAGACATATATGATATATGACATATGTATTGAAATTTTGAACTACCAATTGCCATTGTCTTTATCACTAGCATTGATCAATGATTTAATGATGATTGATAATTGATAAAGTATCATACTATCAAATGTATTTACAATTTTGTATATTTTTAATTTTTTGCATATATATATATATATATATACACAGTTGTACCCAAATGTACCATACCCAAGGAAAAAACATTTGTCATACCGACGTACTAGTATTTCGCACCCGTACCCAATCTTGTACCAAAACTAGCAACTTAGCTATTTTTAAAGAAAGGTGTTTTTAAACACCACAACAAATATAAGTTATATTAATTAATACAAATAATAAATTTATAAATCAAATCAAGTCTGTGCCAACCTTGGGCCCTTGGGTCCTATCTCAATTCAGTATTTATTAATTTAAGTAAGGTATTTTAGAATCAGATATTTTGGACATTTTTCATTTGATTTTTGCACAAGCAAGCAAAGACGAAAACCTTTGGGCTTGGTCACGTGAGGTAGGACGAAATCCCTTCCTCACCCCTTGGCAACTTCACCCAAAAGTTGCAAGTTGAGTTAATTATAATTTTGGTGTTACTAGATTGAGTGACATCTAGGGTTAAGGCGAAGTGAAGGAAGTCAAAGGGCACAATAGATCAGAAATAACCCTAGCACCTATTCATTTAAACTATGTTGGAACTGCAAGAATTCACCAATCCAGATTGAAGAAATTGAGATCAACTTGGGCAGCACATTGAAGACATTGGTTTACAAAATCTTCATCGCCACATCCATAGGGCAGCAAAAGTGTGCAAGAGGAACATATTCAGATCTGCTTAGTTATATTCACTGAGTGTCCGTTTTTGCATAGGTGAACTACTCCTATTTAGACATGGTGTTAACCAGTTGAAGCAAATGGAACATTAGTTGAAGTGGAAGCACATCAACACGAGAAGAGGCCTGATCAAACTACTACCACAATTCCCTAGTATCTTTTCCAAGTGTGAGTAAGAGCAAAAATATCTGAATACTTCTCTATTGCTGTTTGTTCTCTACATATGAAAAATGCCTAATTCCAAGTAAATTGTTGTGGGTCTGAGCTAGTGATGATAACTATTGATTGTATTAGACTGTGAATACAATGTTGCTTATGTTGTTCAGCAGTAAGAGAATTGAGTTGACAGGGGTAAAATCAGCTTATTACTTACATTTGGTGATGAGTAAATAGCCTAGGGATATTACAATATCCTTCCACAACATACAAGTACGCTTCACTTCTATTATTCCCTTGCCATAGAAAGTTGTTATTTTGAAAGGCATTTATCAGAGTCTAGCAAAACAGAATATCTCCTCTTACAACATACAAACACTCACTTATTGAAGTTCTCTTTACAAACACTGTGAGCCTAGGGTGACCTACTCATAATCTGTGTCGTTATGGATACAAATAAGCATAAAATCCTATTTCATACATCCAAAAAAATAATTTGAAATTTAAGTTATTAAAGAGAAACAAACCAAATTTATTTTTAAATGCGAGTATAAAATAAGATAGGTTGTTTCTACATGATATCAGGCCCTTGATTTGGATTTCAATGCACAAAAGGATCATCCATTTCATAACCAAGAGAGATTGAACTGCAAAATATTTCCCTTTCGAAGCAGATATGCATGTAATCAAACTTTAACATGAAACAAAAAATAGAAATATAGAAGCATCTAAAAAATAACATCAATTGCAATTTTTTTGTTTGATATAAAATAAATCACGAAAGACTTGCCATCATGCTCTTCCTCTACATGCTTCTAGGATTATTATATACAGTCATTGAGTATAAAACAATTATTAATTATGGCATATTGAGTAATGGACAAAATAACTCAAAAATTACAAACCTTGGTGCCAACATGGCCCTATTTCTGGCTGATGCAAAACCGGTGCATTGTTTGTGTCGTCACCAGTAATGGCAACAATTTCACCAAGCATCGTATGCAAGTGTTTCACCAAAGTGTGCTTATCTAATGGAGATGATTTGGAGGAGTTAATGGTGAACTCCCAACACCCCAAAATCACCTGTAGACAAAAGTAACTTCCACAAGAGAGAAATGGCAAGAATATCATGCTATGATTATAGATGCAATATTGTCAAATTGAATATATGATGCCCTGCTTATGAAGGAAAATTGTGAGATAGGATTAGATAAGATCTTGACATGTGTCTTAATCATGTACAATGAGACAACTACCTCAACAATATTAAATGATTTAAGACACAAGCATTAAATAAAAGCCAACGAAATAAGATATGATAAGATCTTATCTAGACAACTAAGACTTCTAGAAAAAGCAACAAGGACCTAAGTGGACTTAACACATAAATAGAACCCACTAATGACTAGATAGGTACAACACCTATTTACACCAACATGATCTGACCATAACCTGCAATAAATTGATTATTATCATCCTTTCATTGCTTCTCAAAATGTGCCTCTCAAATATGATGCAAAACAACCCATTTTGCCCCAAAACATTCAATTTTCAACAAATAATGTCTCTTCACAATCTAAATTCAAAAGGTTCATTGTATCCCAGTTCTCCCCACATACAAACTGTACACAAAAATCATGCGTATTCCACCAGAGTAAAAACACACGCAAGAGTAAAAACACACACAGGAAGAATTGGCATGCTAGGCTTCCCAAATATTTTTTTTAGAGAATACCTTACGCAGCAGGTATCTATATACCATCCATGCAAGGCTACACGCTACAGGCAAATGACAAGTAGTGCTGCACATTTTTCCCCATTTTTTTTTAATTGCTCACCCCAACTAGAAAAATCCTGCTAACCAATACAAATCAAGGAAAACTATTATTAAATTATCTTATTTTAAATAAAAGAGACACATTAGGCATAATAAAAGCACACAGTCCAAGAAAAACAAATCGTTCACGGTGATCTATATAGCCTCCTACCAAGGCAGACCAAACAATATCACAAAACAAAGATACTATGATTAATGTTTCAAAGAACACCTAGCTTGTAAAGCACAATACATGTCATGACCCAAAATGATTACTGTTCAATGTCATATCAATAAAATTAGAAATTAAAAACGCTCTGCTCCTTAAAAATAAAAACGACATAGCTAAAAACACAAATTACATGGCTATTTTGGAAGCTGTCAAAAAACCGAAAGCAGACAAACAGTTAATCAACCGGAAACAAATTTGGTACCAGCTTTGATACCCTCCGAGACTGCGTGCTTCGCAT